>JAPDSC010138563.1:35911-52933 GCA_026290005.1 Latrodectus geometricus
AACATAAGAAAAACATATTCGAAAAATATTTTAAAAATATCGAAATCTCCTTTTTCATATCGTTCTTGCATTGTTTTACATGAATTCTTTATAAGAAAGTATATCTTAAACATATTTGTAATTATTCTAAGACACATCTATGATTTTAATAAACACCTAAAGATTCAAGAAACATTTATTAAAATAAAATTTTGCTAGATAGTAATAATATTGATTCCCGTAATTTAAACATCAGATTGAAAATTTATAAAAAAACACTAAATATAAAAGATAAAAAAAATAATTTTACCTTTTGTAATTAGATTGAAAAAAAAACAATGGCTTTTAATACGAATGTAATATGTTTGATATTTTTTTTAACAATCAATGATTTATTAATTTTGACAGCAGTTTATAAAAGTATTTTTATAAAATCTTTAAAGCTAAATACCAAGTTAATCAACATTAAGTAATACAACGGACGTCATATATATTGAAGTATTTTTTATTTCTAAATTGAATGAGTAAGCAGATCTTTACCAAAATTAAATTCCTTAAAAAACCAGTTTTAATTACGAGCAAGTCACTTTTATCAATACTATGTAGCCAGCAAATAAATTTTATCAGTACTAAGTATCAACAAATAGCTGATAGAATTAAATAATAATCTGTACTGAATCCGTAGCATAATAAATATTTATTAATTCTATAAAATAACTTAATAAATATTTATTATAATTAAGAAGCTCATGCAATAAATTTCCATCTTAAATTCATTTGCATGGTAAACATTCATGCATAACAAACATTAAAAATAGACGCAGAAAAAATTTAGTATTCTTCACGAGAAAAAACGGTGGTATTAAATTAAGGATTTTTCTGCTATATTACAAGATACTCTTACGTTTTGTTAACTTAATTTCGAAAGGAATAAAATGGAATATAGATTAATAGTAATAAATACACTCCATATAGAAAGTAAGATAGTTTTTCTTAAAATTACAAAACATGCGATGTGGAAGATGATATTACTGGCATTATATAAATCTAATGTTATAAAGTAAGAACATTTTATTAATCATTTTAAAAATGGCAAGCACAAATTTTTGGCATTTTGAAAATTCCAACAAGTTTCAAATTTTGATTCACTGTTATAATATAAAAGAAAATTGTATTAAAATTATAAAAATTTTTACTTAATTAGAACCTTTTATTAATCATATATATAACTTATTTTGTTTAAAACAAAAACCTAAATTGGTTCTTATTTTTTTAACTTTCAAAGTAATGAACGCCCCTAAATGACATTTGGCTATATATATATATATAGTACAGAATAACATGCTACAACGGATAAGTATACAGTTTTTCAATAGTAATTAAGTAAAGAGAGAAACACTTAGAGCTTAAAGTTTATGAATTATAAAACTTAAGCTCTCAGGGTGCAAACCTTTCACCTGGCAATTCTTTAATTCACCATAATTCGGGATTAGAAAATAATTTACAGACAAGAATATTTTAGGAATTATCATCTATTAGAGAAAATTTTCTACATTCAGTTCCTCGGTGAAAAAAAAATTATATAAATATAGAATTCCCGAGAATACAGAAAAAAGACTAATTGTCATGTCATATTACACATTCGGATATGAAACCCCTGGTATTAAATACAGTAGAATTTCTTTCTATTAAAAGTATGATTAATGATTTTTCTTGGACAGGCTATTAATTTCTTAGAGAATATGCTATTCCTTTTATTTTTTCAGCTCCTTATAATTTCTATACTTTTGTAGCATTTCCTTTCTCAATAATGATTTAGAATAAAAAAAAATTGAATTAAAAATAGCCGAAGAATATAATGTGTAGGGAATTTCCTCATGAGAGAAATAGAATGATGAAGTGTATCCTTAAAACACGTTTGCAAATGTAACGGTCAGTTACTCTTCACTGATATGAGAAATTTATCTCCATTTTTGGATTTTATGCTTTCTACTTAAAATATCTGCTGCCATCATTTTTTTAGAAACATTGTTTCTTTAAATTTTGTATTTTTATTTGAATTTACTTATTTAAGCAACAGCTAAAAATTAATATTTTTAAAACTTTGTTATTTTGTAAATTCATTTATGAAAGGAAGGAACCAGAAAAGATGTATTGTATTTTATCATTTATACCATTTAAATTATTTAGAATATGTGTTTGTTTATAATTTTGTTTATTATTTATCTAGGATTAAAAACATGATACATTTAAGAATTCATTTGCCGTTTCAATGGATAGGATAATTGATTTAAATGCCAAGTAATGTAGATTTTCGTATAGTGTAATATCGTATTGTACAAGAAACTTCCAAATATAAGAAAAATTATTCACACAAATGGATGTGCTTATTAAAAAGAGAAATTCTCTAAAAATTATTGTTATAATATAACGGACTAACTCAAAAATGTCTTTAGGATACGATGCAAACAAATCTAAAGATTCAATGTAAATTTTGAGAATTAAAAAATGCTATATTTCTCGGAAAGGGAATCATTAATAAAACACGGGAAATTGAAAAAAATGCTTACTTTTTTTTTTTTTTTAAATAGAATTATAAATCTGAGTTCACATATAATTACTTAAGTCATGACTAATTAAAACTATAAAAAAGGCAATAAGTTATTACCAATAAAAATTGATTTCAATCAAATGTAGATTTCTACCAGTAATCTGCCACAGAAGTATTGTTAAAAATGATTCAAATAAATTTTAAACTAATTGTACATTGTTAAGCGTTTCATTCGGTAATAGTAAATAATAACTTTTAATTGTGAGTTCATAAATTTTTGGTAAAAATAAATTTGTTAGTAATATTATGTTTGTAGATAACAAATATAATTGTTTTAACCAAAAGTAGATTTTTATAACGAATATTTACATACGTAAAAACTACATATATATATATAAAATATACATTCGAATTGTATTAATTCTTAAATATTTAATCTCTATCTTTTAACGAATATTTACTTAAAAATTAATTCATAGATGGCAGCACAATCATCAAAAGATGAAATATTACTTTAGAAATTAGTTTCTCTCGAAAAAGCGTAGAATATATATAACTCTAGATAAACTTTTAAATGATAGCAACTAAATAATTTTAAATGCTAATTATTTTTAAATTTGCTACCCATAATTTTTATCTACATTTTTAAATCATAATGTTTAATAAATCTTTTTATAATATTTTTATAATATAAATCTCTAATCGTTTTATAAATCTTTTTATAATATTTTGAACTATTTTTATAAATCTTAAAATATTATATATAATAATACTTAAATGTCACATTTACACTTGATACCTATATTGTATTTAAGTTGGTATGCACAAATCACTGGAAAAATGTTACTGGTTTTGTACACAATTACAGTTACAGGCTTGTTCACATTATAAGATTCAAACACTTAATTTTTTAAAATTCATTATGACCTGTCTAATTTTTACATAATCACAACAAACAATGCATCTTTTTATACAAGCATAATTAATCCACTTAATTTTCTGACACATTCATTGTTATACTTTATTTTAAAAATTAATAATACTATATCACCTTGCAACCACAGAAGGACTTCTACAAAGTTTTTGTTTTTGATTTTAGTTTGTTTTTGTATTTAATGCTAAATTAGTGGTTGATTTTCATTAATTTTGTGCTAATTGATACGACTGCAGTTGCATTGTGCAAAACGTAAATGAATTTAAGAGTTTACCTATGATGCTATTTAGCTATTTAAAAATGAAAAATTAGTTATTTTTTATTATGAGGTAGAATAAAGATTATTCTCCTGCAAAAATAGCTCCAGCTCAACTTTTATGTACTGAAACTTATTATAATCAACGAGAAATTGCTAATTTTAGGTGTAGATGTTTTTAGTGGTTTGGATTTCACTTTACACCGTAGATCTAGATCTAATTACACCAAATGTGCAAAAAGTGCCCGTTGAGTGATAAAAAAACCAGTTTCCAAAGCAGTTTCTCGTTTCACAATAAGTCAAATAGAAATTAAGCAACAGGAATTTGAAAAATTGTTGTTTTTATAAAAAAAATTTTGATTCTTGTTTTCAAACCAGGAGGGTGAAATAAAAGTGATATTTTTATTTCTTACTACCTTTTTAATTTTTTTCGTAATTCTAGAAAAGAATTGGCAACATTGTCATTCTCATAAACGAAACTGTCACTTTAAAGGCCATTTTTTAAGACTTTATTCCTCCCAAAATCTCTTAACCTTTAACACGGTATTTCAAATAGTAATGAAGCTATTTCTTTAAGGATTGGTAACGACATAAATCTTATGCCCAAACAAAATTAAGTTTGATGCATTACAATTTTCTGTAGAATACTAGTCGTTTAGTTAAGCTTTTACTAAAATTTGCTAGAAAATTACTAATTTCCCAGAAATTATGATATATGTAATTAAAATTCTGGCTAGTTTTTTATGGTTTTACATCATAATTTTTCTAAAATCAAGATGAAGGAACATTAAAATTATATTTTAAGAAAAAGTTTAACAAGAGTTTAAAAATAAATTAAGATACCTAAAAATCATTATATTTTTTACTTCAAAATCATATATAGACATAACTTTGCACCACAAAAAGGTGTAAAATGTAATATTATAAAGAACATAATTAGAGTATAATTTATTTTTTTATGAAGGTAATCAAAATGCCTCATTAAAGTGAATCCTCTAAGCGAAAATATCTTATAACATAGACATTTTAATGACTTTTAAAAATAGAATTCTGTAATAAGATTCTTATAAGTTCTAAAAATACTATTCACTTTCTAAGTAAAAGTGGTTTTTATGGGAAATATAAAATATTTAGGGTTAAGAGGTAATTATCAGCTAGCAATAATGGATCAGTTTTCCAGCTAGCAGCTAAATAAACTTGACTATTGGTAAAACAACACTTTAGAGAAGATTAGCATTTTAAATACTAGTCTAGTGAACTTTGCTATTACTTTTAATTTTTGGTTTAAGAAATTAGAAAAAAATAATGAAGATGAAAAAAATGTCATTAAAAAGAGTGCTAAAAGTTTTGAAAGGACGCTAGGTCATGTAAGTTTCATGGTAAAATGTTATTTTACCGATAGAAAACAATTTGAATAGACTGAATATTAACACTCACTACTAACATCATTTACAATGAGTGATAGTTCTGTACGGTGTGGAAAATTTTTGCAAAGTAACTGGAAATATGATATGCAGCTATTTTCTGGAATCAAATTACCATTGTTGTTATCGACAAAGCCTTATCAACTCTATACTTGTTGGACCTCTTTCAGGAAAGCAATGAATGTTCTTTACTTTAAGATTAAATTAATTAAAGAAATAATTTACATCTCATTCTGGCAAAAGTCATGAAGAACACCTGAATCCATGGGCAATTTAAAGGATCATTTGCATACAAATAATAGTTAATATAATTTGTCTATTGTGCCTTCGAAATTCATGGAAGAATAGAAAAATTATGCATTGGTATTAGACTCGTCATAGTATAGGTTAGGTAAGGATATAAAGGACATTTTTGGAGTTCTATGTTAATAGCTCACATTGAAGAGGATAACTAGAGATGATTTTTTTATTCAAATAAACACACATGCCAAAGGAATCCGTTTATAGGGTTGGCACCCATTCACACAAGAAAAGGGCTAAGACAGGAGAAAAAAAATGTACATCCATGCCCGAACCGGGATTCAAAACCAGATCTCCCTATCCACAGCCAGGCACGCTGACAAATGGACAGAATAGACGGCTCTTGGAATATGAATAAGAGTCATTGTGTATGAAATCTTTGAAGTTGCTACCCTCCATAAATGGGAAATTCCTAAATCTTTGACCTAAAACCATATAAATTTAATGGAAAAGGAAGTAACTTAAATTCTGAAAAAATATTGCAATATTTGTATTGTATTTTGATAAAAAATAATCTTATCTCGAGGTCTTAAAACTTTGTGACAGATATATAAACTTAAACAGCTTAAAATGTTAAAAGGTTTAGTATACTTTAGTATCACAACAAAACATGCACATATTTTATATTTTATTTAGTTCACCATTTTATGAATATTATATTTTATATAAAATATTAGTTTGGGGAAAAAGAAATCCATTATTTTTACGTGAACTTTATATAACTTCATTTGGATTCACTTTGTAAAAAGGTTTAACACAGCTTTCATGTAGATTTTTAGGTCTTGCGCGTTACGACTGCTGACTTGCGGTTAACTTCGATCATTTTTGATATTTTATAGACATTTTCGACGATGCTGTATTCACATGCGAGGTGCATCTCTAACATCAAAAATACCCGAACGGAATCGACGAAACAAAAATTGTACGTAACTGGTTGTTACAGTCTTATATAGGACGATAAGCACCTTTCACAATTTTAGCCACCCGGCTATCTTTTTCACCGTTACAAGAGAAAAACGAAAATGTATCGAATTTTCTGTTTGTTGTCTTCCATTTTTAAAACCTTGTACTCGTAACTGAATGAATCAAACAAAAAACCGCAAGAGGATATTTTAGTGTCAAATGTCACCTTTCCAACGAGCATAAATCTGAAATTGTTTGATAGATACCTCACGAGATATCGATCACTACAGACGTCTACCAAAAAATAATGGATTACTTTTTCCCCAAACTAATATACTTTTTGTTCATTTGAAGTTATATATTCTCTTTGTTTCTTACTTGGTTTTTTATTAGCATGATTTTGGTTCACACACACAAAAACAATAATTCCTGTATAATTTTAAATAAAAGTATTAAAATCAAGTCAACAAGAATTTAATTAATAACTAGTTCATAATCCTTTGCCATTTCATCATACTGAGGATACATTTTCATTAATTTCGCACCTTTATATTTGAAAATGATTACATTTCTCCTTAAAGACATGTGCCCGGATAGATTTCTTTAATATCAGGACATTATTTCTGATCAGCAGAGTGAGAATCGCATGTTTGTTCTACTCTGAAGATTTGATGTAATGACAAAGTCAACCATGCGAGGGATACCTTCAGCCATTTTCGACGTAAAGGGAATTTTAACTCTTAAGGGCAAGAGTATTTGATTTGATGTTGCAATTTTATTGAGACGAGATTGTTGATACTCAGTTTGATTGCATAAACATTCGAAGTAACATTTAAAGGCAAAATAATTATTTTTCATCTTTGTTTACTTACAATAGTTTGTATAATATGGAAATGATTTTAGTGTGATGGAGAGAGAGAGAGAGAGAGAGAGAGAGTGAGAGAGACTTCATATAATTTATAATCCACAAACAGAATTTATATATTTTATTCCATATCATCATACTTTTATTCAGAAAATATAAATTTGAATTAATGAATTTGCACATTGGTGAGTTTGTGAGTTTTACATTTAAGAAAATTCAGTTTTCGTTAAATGAGTAAGAAAACGCCAGCATCTAAAATTGTAACTGTTTCATATTTATCTAAATCAATACCAGGCCACGTTATTGATAATAGAAAATGGATTGAATTTGATTTAGATGAGAATTTGATAAGAAGTGAAATCGGTCGTGCAAATCATTCAGTTGAAATATTTTTGTAAGGAAAAAGGAATTTTAATTCAGTTATTTGTTAGCAAATTAAATGTTCACGTTTCCCAGAAGAAATTTCCAAAATACGTTATTGATATTTATGTTTTCTAAGCATAACATTTTCTTATAAATATTATTTTTGTATAATATACATGTTCAGATATTGAAATTTTTATATTAATAGTAAAAAATATTAGAAGGATATATTTTTTTATGATTTCTTTCATCTATACTTTTTTATGCTATTGTTATTCAATGATGAATTTTAATTTGGATACTTAAGTTTTTGTTTGTAAAAGATATATTGCATGCTACTATAGTATGATTGACAAATTACCTGATCATTATTTTTTTTATAAAATTACCTTTTAAGTTGCGAATAGTAAAAATGTTTTTCTTATGTTGTGTTTCACACAATAATAAATGAGTTACTTTTTATTATTTGAATTATTATTTAATATTATTTCTGAGAACTATTTTGAGATTTCAAGCAGCAGTGTGTTTCAAAACAGTAAATAAATTGATATATGTTACTGTAACCCAAAGAGTTTTCATTTGATGTTTTATTAGACCAACTAGAGTCATAATGTTTTATGATATTATGATTTTTGATATTAAATGGATTCTGGATGATTAAAATGGACAACTATAATTATTGCCTTTTAATGATATGTTACATTTACAGGAGATTTATAAATTATAAATATTATAACACTAATGAAATATTTTTTTTATTTCTAATGGCAGGAACCTTTAAGCAAGTAAGTACATTAGCCCATTTGCCACAACAAGGGCAGAAACTGCTACACACTTTATCGTACCTGGTGGGCACCTGTGAACCAAGTCACGGAGGTACGAGTAGCATCGCCCACGTCACACCACCACAAACCCGTTTATAGGGTGGGACACATTCATCCATCATCTGAGGAAGGACAAGAAACTCAGACAAAGAGAAAGAACAAGCAAGCCCAAGCCGGGATTCGAACCCAGGTCCTCCCCATTCGTAGTCAGTTACGCTAACCACTAGACAGGTTGGGGGCACTTATCAAATATAAGCAATATATTATTTACAAATAAATTTATATTTATTATATATTTTACTCTAAGATAAATTAGATCAAAATTGTTTAATTAATTTAGTTTAAAATAAAACATACAATTAAAGCAAAAATTTAACTTATTAATTTAAATAAAACATATTTTGGTATAAAACACTCGGACAACAAAATCCGTTAATAATGATGTCAATTCTAATTCTTCCTATAGTAAATGTCATTAATTGCTGAAAATGTTAAAAAAAAAATGTTTTATAAATATGATAAATGATCGTAAATAATGTTGCGGATGTACGCAGATAAATGCAATGCAATACTGTACTAAACATTTTAATTATGGGAACAGAATAATGTTGTTTTAAGATTTATCCAAGTGAATGTTTTTAAAATTCACGTAACATTTAAATTTAACAACAATTTTTTTAAAAAAAGTAAACCATTTAATGTATAATTTAATTTCATGCATCTTATTTATAAGTAAAGTTAAATCAAAATGACAAGTTTTCGGAATCAGCCGCCCAACCTGTCTAGTGGGTAGCGTAAAGTGACTGCGGAGGGGGAGGACCTAGGTTCGAACCCCGGCTCGGGCATGGATGTACTTTCTCTTTCTCTCTCTGTGTTTCTTGTCCTTTCCACAGAGGATGGATGAATGTGGCCCACCCTATAAACGGGTTTGTCGTGGTGTGGTGTGGGCGATGGTACGCGTACCTCCGTGACTTGGTTCACAGGTGCCCATTGGGTAACGATAAAATGAGTAGCAGTTTCCGGCCTTGTTGCGGCAAAAGGGGTAATGCTACATACTTGCTCAGGGGTGCCCGCGATTAGAAATAAAAAAAAAAGTTTTCAGTATCATCAGGGTATGTTGTCGCAGGGCTTAGATGAAATGTATAACAATGTGTTATACTAGATCTACTATTTGCTGTATGATGTAGAAAATTATATATTTAAATAAACTATTTTATAGAATATACGTAAATGCGGCTCTATTATTTCTTTAACAATGTTTTATTATGTAACTATGCATTCTTTCAATCATTTTCATGCTTCAAATTGTAGTATTCAACTGCATAATTGTTTTTCCTTGAAATATTCATCTGTTTCAAATGTAAATCTTTCCCGAAATGGATCAATGAAATTGTTTAGTAAATTTTTAGCCTGTTAGAGAGCAGATAGTATGAACTGTGAACCAAAATGCCAGAATGTAATAAATACAGTGGCAAGTATTGATAATTGATACAATTATTTTCTGATAACGAAGCCTAAGAGCTTCTAAGTTAAATTGACTCTATAATATTACTCCATCAATCGAAGCCAAAAGGAATAGGCTTGACCATGTCAGTGTCTTTAATGTTTTTTTAAATATTCCTTACAACCTAATATTGAAATATTAGGTTGCGGAAAAAGAAATCCATTATTTTTAAGTGAACTTTATGTAACTACTTTTGGATTCGCTTTGTAAAAATATTTAAAACAGCTTTCATGTAGATTTTTTAGGTCTAGCGTGTTACGACTGCTGACATATGGTTAACTTCGATCATTTTTGATATTTTATAGACATTTTTGACTATGCTGTATCCACATGTGAGGTGCATCTCTAACATCAAAAATACCCGAACAGAATCGACAAAACAAAAATGGTACGTAACTGGTTGTTACAGTCCATAGGACGATAAGCACCTTTCACAATTTTAGCCACCCGGCTATCTTTTTCGCCGTTACAAGAGAAAAACGAAAATGTAACGAATTTTCTGTTTGTTGTCTTCCATTTTTAAAACCTTGTTCTTGTAACTGAATTAATCAAATAAAAAACCGCAAGAGGATATTTTAGTGTCAAATGTCACCTTTCCAACGAGCATAAATCTGAAATTGTTTGATATATACCTCATGAGATACTGATCACTACAGACGTCTACCGAAAAAGTAATGGATTACTTTTTCCCCAAACTAATATTGTTGAAACAAAATAAAAATAAACAAATTATTTTTGGATCACTATTAGTAACAAAATTTTACTTCATTTACAAAATTTGAAATATAATTACTTTATTCTGTGTTATACAAATTGAGAGAACAAGAAAATGCAAAAGAACATTAAAATATTATATTAACACCTTCAAACAAGGAAAAATACTAAAGAACTACAAGATATGACGTCCCGCCCAACCTGTCTAGTAATTAACGTAACTGACTACGGATGGGGAGGACCTGGGTTCGAATCCTGGGTGTACCTTCTCTTTCTCTCTCTGTGTTTCTTTTCCTTTCCTCAGATGATGGATGAATGTGGCCCGCCCTCTAAACGGGTTTGTGGTGGTGTGGCGGGGGCGATGCTACTCGTACCCCCGTGTTTTGATTCACAGGTGCCCACCGGGTAACGATAAAATGAGTAGCAGTTTCCTTCTTTGTTGTGGCCAATGGGCTGATGTTACTTACTTGCTCAAGGTTGCCCGCCGTTAGAAATATATATATATATATATATATTTGAATAAAAAATTATAATTATTTTCACATTACTAATCTAAAACTATATTTAATTAACTTTTAGAGATGAATCACCACTAATAACTTGGTGGTTGTAAGTCATTATATATCAATCGTAAATTTAACAGAATAGTAATTTAAAATTAAACAAGTAGTGCTTAATTATTTAGTAAAATATTTTCAAATCGGTATTAAAGGTAAACAGTTCTATATAAATACTTAAATTTAGGAAAAGAGTGTATATAAAAAAAGAGTATAGTAAAGTGTGTGTCAAAAACAGTGTATTCTATTCATAATATGTAAAATGTATCAATTATATTCTGAAAAGTGTATTATTAATAGAGAAAAGTGAATAGACTACAAAGTGATTTAATCCACAGATTAGAAGATAATAAACCAAAATATATTTTTATAATATCTCTAATTATTAGGAAAAATCTCTTAATCTTTCAAAAATGAGAGATTTTTAAATAGCTTTTGAAAACTTTTTAAATTTTAATTAGTTCACTCATCTTTTAGAATTTGGTATTTCTCAAAAAGTAAAACAAAATTTAAAAACATTGATAAAGAGATTAGAGAATTAGACTAGCAGAAGGGCAATTCGTGGTATACGCGTAAATCGATAAAAAAATGAAGAATTAGAGAAATAAAATGATTTATGGAATGAGTTTGTACGAGAAATGCAAAAATGCAAAATTACAATCTAAACAGATCAGGCAAATGAAAATCTATCAAATATGTAAACTAATCTGTAACAATACTATTTAACTGTGAATAATTTATCAATAAAATACATTCTGTCATATACATTTTTATTAAAATTAATAGAACATATTTTATTTAAATTAACAAAAATTGTATAACGTTATTTTTATTTTAGTTTATTTATTTCTCAATTTTCATCATGTATCAGTCATATATCTTAAATATTGCAATAAGCAACATTTTGCTTGTTTAGGTGATCCTCAACACAAATTTGTGCTTAAAAATGTTTATTATTTAAACTCGAGATGTACAATAACTTGAAGGGACAAAACATTATTCGTCAGAGAAAGATATTTTCAATATTTATTTTTATTCTTCAGTGTAAGAGACTTTCTTGGGACAGAGAATACTTTATTGCTCAATCTTTATATAGAAGAAGATCTTAATGGTTTCCTTTCCGCCTTTTCTGTCTTGATAGAGCTTTCTAGAGGACACACAAAATATGCTATTTGGGAAAATCGCCAGTAATCTCATTGTCATTTTTATGACCCCTGTATTTCTTCTGCACAATGCCTCACTGAAAATATGCCATGAGTTTAAACAGATTTATTAAATTTTATGTGAAACCACTATTTTATATGAAGGCATCTGCTTTCGTCACTATTAAAGATCTTAAATTGAAAGATTTATATGCAATAGATTATTTGGTCACAATTTCTTATTTTAGATAGCGTATCCATGGAAACAGTTTCTTTTTATTTTCAAAGGAATTATTTTAGAAGAAATCTTTATTATCCATCAAAGTTTTATAATAATTAACTGTTTTCAGTGCGACTCTTATTGCAATAAAGCACAATAACAATCGCTATAAGTATGTGGGCTGTATATGAAGAAACAGTTTTTCTCTCACAAGGATGCGTTAGCGTTTGTACTCGAAAGCCTCTTGGTTTATTTGTACACTCACCATATATAAAAAAATATCGTGTATTCTTAAGTACTTGAATAAGTAAACAGAATTAAAATAAATCTAATAAATAAGAAGTACAATAATTTTTTCAATTAAACTCCTCTTTGATAGAAGAGAATACATTTTTGAGTAGCATATTTGTAAACATGGATAATATTTATTAAAAATGCTTATATATTAGTTTGGGGAAAAAGAAATCCATTATTTTTACGTGAACTTTATGTAACTTCTTTTGGATTCGCTTTGTAAAAAGGTTTAAAACAGCTTTCATGTAGATTTTTAGGTCTTGCGCGTTACGACTGCTGACATGCGGTTAACTTCGATCATTTTTGATATTTTATAGACATTTTCGACGATGCTGTATCCACATGCGAGGTGCATCTCTAACATCAAAAATACCCGAACGGAATCGACGAAACAAAAATGTACGTAACTGGTTGTTACAGTCTTATATAGGACGATAAACACCTTTCACAATTTTAGCCACCTGGCTATCTTTTCCGCCGTTACAAGAGAAAAACGAAAATGTATCGAATTTTCTGTTTGTTGTCTTCTATTTTTAAAACCTTGTACTCGTAACTGAACTAATCAAACAAAAAACCGCAAGAGGATATTTTAGTGTCAAATGTCACCTTTTCAACGAGCATAAATCTGAAATTGTTTGATATATACCTGACGAGATATCGATCACTACAGACGTCTACCGAAAAAATAATGGATTACTTTTTTCCCAAACTAATATATAGATAGAGAAATATGGATATTAATTTACAGCTGGCATTTAATTTGGTAAGTCAAGAAAACAACATCAAATATGTGAGATTTAGTGACTAGGAAAAGATACTATGGTATTGAAATAACTAGCGTTTTAAACAATTCATGCAAACTAGATAGAATAATTTCATACGGTAGATTTACCATACTGGAACTATATTTGAAAATTGTAAATCTCGGTAAAGATGTTGTCATGCCTCGACAAATAATATCCGAATATTTATGGAAAAATATTTATCCACTCAATTTTAATTTCTATTGAGGATAAATTTTACTTTATTAATATTGGTGTTTGTTTATTAATGACGGCAATTTGATTAGTCCCAATGTTAGCAAAAATGATATTCATGACTGTCGAGGTCCATGATTGAAGACTAAATCGAAGGATTCATGGTAGTCATATGCAACATGGTACAGGGCCTCAACGTCCTTCAATTTTTAACATTCAGCAAGGTAGACATGTTACCCCCACCAAGTCTTTTAAGTTCATATTACAAACTCATACCATAAGAAGAAATAGGTTCACCAGAAGACAGCAATTTACCGTACCAAAAGTTCAATGAAGACATTTTGTTCGGTTGTCCTAGATTTTATATCAGACAAAAGCGTCTTCTATTATGAGATCAACGTGGAATGCAGATATAGGAAGGATTCGATGTTGTGTTTCATAAGAAACTTGGTTCTATAACATCATGATGGCCATATCCGTGTTTTATTGTATCATAGAGAACATATCTTGCCAGCGTAGATCCAAAATGTCCATACTTTTTAATGATGGACGGTGACGTCATTGATTACATATTTCAGAATTTCTTGATCACTTTAAGATTTTTCAAACAATGGTTGTTAGCCTACCATTAGAATGAGCGTTACATTCTTTTAAAGAGTCGGCAAGGCTACTCTTGATTAGAAGCAGTCCAAATGATATGTTGAACATAAAAAATGTATGATTTCATGTTCCTAGGATTATAAAAAAAAATTCTTGATAGAAAATTCACACCGAGGAAAAATTCATGCGATTTTTCACTAGTAAGTAGTAAAAAATTATCTAATCAATGGTTTTCGAATATTTCGCTGGTCATCATATTTCTATTACAGAATTCGATAAATGATGGTACATTTTGAAATTGCATGATTATGTACATCTGCTAAAACTATCAAATCTCTGTATTCAAGCTTATAATTGGTATTTAATAACTGTACCCCTGAATTATAATTCTGGTTATAACAGCCAGAAAATTTTTTTAAAACTGAATTTTCAATACGTATACCTCAAAAGTTTTTTAAAGTTTTATACCTTATTACTTCTAGTGTAATATATTTGTTAAAATAAAAAAACATTTTGTTATTTGTATAATGTCCTGGTGAAACAATTGTTATAGCTAATGTTTTGGGCAGAGTTTTATAGAATATTTCATCAAATATATATCTCAATTTCTTTTAAAAACAACAGAGAATATTTTTTTGAATGAAATTACGATAACATTAAATGTATATTTAAAAATAATTTGATCCAAAATATTATGTTGGGAAGTTGCTAAAATTTGAAATAGTTAATGAAATATAAAATATGTGGATTACAATCAGTCACAACATTGTAAACGAGTTTTTAAGATTTAAAAATAATAGAGCTAAATTATAAATAATAAAAAAATATGTAGAAACATTTTAATTTCTTTAAAAAGGATCTTTATTAAGGTATAAACGACATTTGAAAAGAGTTTAATACGTTAGTAATAAATTTATAAAGTTACAAAGTATTAATTTGCAAATTATAAGTACAAAGTATTAATTTGCATTCTATTTGTACCCTTTATACCAATCTAAGACTTATGTATGATTTGATTTCTTTACATCACAGGAGTGTTTCAAGATTAAAATTGATCATATTCCATTTTTACTATGCTACTAAAATACTATTCTATTAATAAAATTTGAGTTTTTTAATAACATTTTTAGAAATATTTTTATTAATAATTCTATTATTCTAAATATAATTAATTAAGATTTTCCTTATTTTCAAACTGATATTTTGCTTATTCAATTTATATATATGCAAATTCTATTATTCTCATAAATTCTTATATTAGTTTGGAGAAAAAGTAATCCATTATTTTTTCGGTAGACGTCTGTAGTGATCGATATCTCGTGAGGTATCTATCAAACAATTTCAGATTTATGCTCGCTGGAAAGGTGACATTTGACGCTAAAATATCCTCTTGCGGTTTTTTATTTGATTGATTCAGTTACGAGTACAAGGTTTTAAAAATGGAAGACAACAAACAGAAAATTCGATACATTTTCGTTTTTCTCTTGTAACGGCGAAAAAGATAGCCGGGTGGCTAAAATTGTGAAAGGTGTTTATCGTCCTATTTAAGACTGTAACAACCAGTTACGTACAATTTTTGTTTCGTCGATTCCGTTCGGGTATTGTTGATGTTAGAGATGCACCTCGCATGTGGATACAGCCTCCTCGAAAATGTCTATAAAATATCAAAGATGATCGAAGTTAACCGCATGTCAGCAGTCATAACGCGCAAGACCTAAAAATCTACATGAAAGCTGTTTTAAACTATTTTACAAAGTGAATCTAAAAGAAATTACATAAAGTTCGCGTAAAAATAATGGATTTCTTTTTCCCCAACCTAATATATTAAATATTATAAATTATGTTTAAAATTTTCATATTTTACTTTTCCAAAATGGAGAAATATTAAGCAGGTATTTTTTTAATTGATCAAGTAGTAAGACCACATTTCCATTCTAAGACTTATGTTTGATTTCATTTCTTCATATTCGTATTATTCTATAATTTTAATACAATAATCTTAAAAATCTACAAAAAATTAAATATACTATACACACGGATTAATACTTTATAATCAAAAGTTATAAAAAATATGGAAAATACAAAAATTATTTCTTATTTGATTATAATAAACGTTACAAAAATCAGAATATTACACTTCATGTATTCAAGGAAAATATATATAACTATTTTTGCAGAGAGTAACCAAAAGTATAAAAAAAAGTAATAAATGGCTGCCATAAAATACTGAATATGACTTTGTCTCACATTCAGCAACTTAATATGAGCAGAATTTCACTTCATTTACCATCTATTTCCGAGCAATATTTTCAGCACAAATGCCTAGTCTTCAAGGAAAGCAGATATATTATTCAGGAAAAAGGGAAAAATGTCACACTTATAAAGGAAATGATCTTCTTCTTTTCTGATTTCGAGAGTAAAATGTAAACATTTTCCCTACGAAAAAGTGTACATATTTTGCAAAATGCAATCCTTACACACCGATTTCATGTTTATAGTCTTATTGTTTTGAAGTAGTGTTTAGAATATGTCTTTTCATAAAAAATAATATCACATATTTTTAAATCTTTACAGAATATGAGAAATTTATAAATATATATATAAATGATATATAT
>JAPDSC010138563.1:57933-72970 GCA_026290005.1 Latrodectus geometricus
ATAAATTTTATTTCATGTTTGATAAAACATAATAATAAATATAGATATTTCCTATCCTATAAAAATTATGCTTCAAAAACCGTTTTGAAACATATATAAGATTTTTTAACAATTGTTTAGATTAATGATGATAAACTCAAAATTGTCACCTCCAGCCAAAAAAAAAAAAAAAAAAAAAAAAAGATATACCTTTGATTTTTATGCGATGCAATACAAAATGATAATAATCTGCATGTTGAATAAAACAAAGGAGCTTTTCGTTTATTAAACCTGTATTTATTTATTTTTATTAATTTTTATATGATGCATTTAACCATATAATATTTAAATGTAATTATTACCCCCCAAAAAAAGTGTTTTTTTTAATGGAATTTATTGATTTAATGAAATTTAACCATGGGGTTTATACAACGTGGTAAATACATTCAGTAATAAAATGCTTATAACAATATTTATTGAAAAAAAGGCAATTTCATTTAAATATTAAAGCTTTTTTTTATTTATCTAGATGATATACTTTCTCCACATAAGCAGTTGGAGTTGCTGTCCGTGATTTTTCATAATATTTCAATATAATTCTACACTACTGGCCATTAAAATTGCTACACCAAGAAGGTGACATGCTACAGACGTGAAATTTATACGAAAGGGAGAAGGTGCTGTGATATGCAAATGATTAGCTTTTCAGCGCATTCAGACAAAGCAGGCGCCAGTAGCGACACATACCAGTAGCCTACATTGTGTTTAAATGAGGAACTTGTTCATCTGGTTCCTCATACACAAATTGCATTTGAACGTTCTTGCCTGGTGAAACGTTGTTGTAATGCCTCGTGTAAGAAGAAATGCGTACCAGCACGTTTCTTACTTTGTTAAAGGTCGAATTGTAGTGTACCGGGATTACGGTTTATCTTATCGCAGTATTGCTGCTCGCGTCGGTCGAGATCCAATGACTGCTAGCAGAATATGGAATCGATGGGTTCAGGACGGTATTATGGAACGCCAAGCGGGATCTCAATGGCCACCTATCACTAGCAGCCGAGAAGACAGGCATATTATCTGAATGGCCGTAATGGATCGTGCAACCACGTCACGAGCCGTGAGTCAAAAAACGGGGTCGTTTGGAAGACAACAAGTGTCTGCACGAACAGTTCGACGACGTTTGCAGTTCGACGACTTTTGACTCTCAGCTCGGAGACCATGGCTGCGGCATCCCTTGACGATACATCATAGACAAGAGCGCCTTCAATGGTGTGATCAACGACGAATCTGGGCGCACGAATGGCGAGACGTCATCCTTTCAGATGAATCCAGGTTCTGTGTACAGCATCATGATGGTTGGATCCGTGTTTGGCGGCATCGTGGTGAACGCATACTGGCATCGTGTATTCGTCTTCGTCATACTTGCCCATCACCTGGCGTGATGGTATGGGGTGCCATTGGATACACGTCTCGGTCACCTCTTGTTCGCATTGACGGTGCTTTGCACAGTGCACGTTACATTTCTGGTGTGTTACGACCCGTGGCTCTATCTTTAACCTAACCTTGCGAAACCCTACGTTTCAGCAGGATAATGCCCGACCGCATTTTGCCGGTATTGTACGGACCTTCGTTGATACGGAACATGTTCGGCAGTTGCCCTGCCCGTTCTCCAGATCTTTCACCAATAGAAAACGTCTGGTCAATGGTTGCCGAGCGACTGGCTCGTCACCAAACGCCAGTCACTACGGTTGATGAACTGTGGCATCGTGTTGAAGCTGCATGGTCATCTGTACCTGTACATGCAATCCAATATCTGTTTGACTCAATGCCCAGGCGTATAACTGCTGTTATAACTGCCAGAGGTGGTTGTTCTGGGTACTGATTTCTCAGGATCTATCCAGCCAAATTTTTTAAAAATGTAATCATTTGTTATTTCTAGTATAATATATTTGTCCAATAAATATCATTTTGTTATCTGCATTTCTTCCTGGTGTAGCAATTTTAATGGCCAGTAGTGTATTTTGCCTTTATTCATTAAGTCAACGTTCACTGAATTTTCTGACTTTCAAATCTTTTATCGTTAGAAGGAATTTTTTTCTTTAGGATCAGGTAAAAAATGCTAAATCTTCAAAAACGTTTCTTCAAGTTGATTTAGCAGTTCTAAAAATGCAGTAGAAATTAAGTCAAACAGTGTTCATAAAGTTTAACTCTAAGATAAAGCAATTGTTCTCTTGCTTTACATAAAACCTCACATTAATGATTTACTTCTAAAGTATCTTTTTATATGAAATGCAATAGGAATTCTTCTTAACGAACTTATAATGGTTTGTCTTGATAGTAATATACTTTAGAATATGATATTGTAAAAACTCGGCTTGATGAAACTTTGATTTGCTTCGTTTGCAAAATCTTCTGTATGACAAACTTTGAAAATTTGAAGTAATTCATTAGCTGTACCTTGACTGTAATATGTTAGAATTTAGATAAGATGAAAACATGACTAACTGAACTGGCTGTGACCTGTTTCAAATGTTTGATAATTTGGAATCGATAAATGGACTGGCCGTGATTTACTTCATAGAAAGGTAGTATAAAGAAATGAAGGTTAATCTTTTGGAATAAGATGCAATGAAAGCTCACAATAATGAACTGGTGGTTATTTAACTTCACTGCAATATTCTTCAAAACGATATTCTTATAAACCTCAGCTGAATTGATTGGTTGATATTTCCTTCGATTGGAATATCTCTTGTAATGCGAAAACTCGTCTTATGAACTGTTTGCTAGCTTCTTTAAATCTAATACCCTTTGGCTTGAAATGCAATGAAAATTAATAAAAAATAAAATGGAAGTTATTTCTCGACTTTAGTATCTTTGGGAACTTGGCATATTGATAACTCACTTTAATAAATTAGTTGTGATTTTTGTACTGTAATACCTCTTAAAATGAAGGGCTGCGAAAATTTGGCTTATGAACTGGCAGCGATTTGCTTTGAATCTTTTGGAATGAGATACAATGAAAACCAAGAAAAATAAACTGGTATTTATTTATCTCTACAGCTACATTTTCCTGAATAAAGTACATTGATACTCAGCTTAATAGATCCATTGTGACTTGCTTCGGCTGTAATATTTCAGGAAATCAGGAAATGTGAGGCTCGACTTATGAACTAGCTAAAATTTATTTTGACTGTTACATCTTTTCAAATGACATGTTGAGAAAATTTTGATTACTAATATTGTCAAAATATTAATTAACACATTTTTATAATACAGTGATATTTATAAACATGATTTTATAAATGAATGATTTATTAAGCAAAAATGGGTCACATATTATTTAATATATTAAACCTGTAAACATTATGAACTATTCAATAAAAATCAATAAATTTAACAAAATAGAAGGTAAAATTTAAAATAATTAGTGTAATTGGACATCTAAATATGTGTAACAAATCCTATACAATCTTTGACACGCATTTTCTAAAAGAAAATATGCATATTTCCTGCATATTTATTTTAAATTTACTAAATGTTTCCCAGATTATATGTTTAAGAACTTTTTATAAGAGAACCTTTTTTTAATTAAAGAATTCTTATGGCGAAAACACACTGATTATAACTTTTGAGTTAAAGCTTTCATACTTAACTCAAGTTTTTATTTAATATATATTTATTATGGATATAGAATCACGTATCCTGATTAATTTTATATTCAAAATACATAAAATTGATATCCATGATAATGATAGAATAAAAAAAATTCCAAGGATAAATTTTGTTTCAGCAATAATTGATTCTTTATTAAATATTCTTTTATTAGTGTTCTAAATAATAGCTTGATCGAAAGTATACATTCAAACTAAGGCACATAATAATTGCATAAATTTAAAACTAGTATATTATAACATAAAATAGTAATAGCTTATTCATATTGCGAAGTGATGTCGTAAAATATATTTTGTATTTTGGAAAGAAAAATATTTTGTAAACTTTCTAGACTGGCGTGGCAACAGCTGCGTCAAGTAATATGTTGTTCGGTTTAATGTTCTTCTCCATCGCTATACTTGGTTAAAAAGTTATTTTCACCTCATTTTATTTCTGATAATTTAGAAATAAGATTTATAATAAAAATTAGTCATCTCTTTATTTAATACTTATATAAAATACCTACTTTGTATAAAATAGAAGTTATTTAATCTGCATTTTGTATAAATTATTATACTTAATTTTTTATTACATTACAAAAAAGTATACAAGCTTAAGGAATGAATTCATTTCATAACACTGTAGATACTTTTGATTATATCCTATTTTTCAAAAAATTATTTGACTAGTTTAGAATAATATATATTTACATTTAACAACATCATATTCAAGACTAAGAAAATGGAGTAATTTAAACTATTTTTGAGTTATTAAAAACAGTTAGGAAATAAATATTTATATACATGTTTCTTCAATATTTATATACATTTCATTACAATAAATAAAATTTTGGTACTATTAATTACACTGGTCGTTTTTCTAGAAAAATGCAATTACGGTTAATTATTGATTTAGGCTAAAATTATAAAATAAATTTTTTTATATATTAAGAGATTAGTTATCATTATCACTAATTTTTTTTGAATAAATTAAAAAAAATTAGTCTTAAAAATAAATTATGCAAAAATTACAAATTTTATTCTCGCTTCTGCCGTATAACTATATAAAAAAACAGGTATAAAAATAATAATACTCAAATAACTGCAACAAATCAGTTAAAATAAGGATTTTATTTTTCTTAATTTTCAGAATTAGTCTGAAAATTATTATATTTTAAAAAAATAAAAAAAAAAATATTATAGCCAAAATCTACAAAAAAGTTTATTGCTGCGAATAAGACATAATTTGATTAGCAGGGTAAATAAGAGTAAGTTTAAAATTCATTGAAATTTCAAAGTAATTGAGTAGTTTATTCAAAAATGTATTGAAAAACAAAAATAATTCAAAATGCTTTTATTTATAGTTTTTAGAACGATTTAAGTAAGTTATATGCAGATTTCCAAATGATAGCTTTTTACCAATTTATTTTAACATTTCGCTCTCATAATCTACAAGACAATTCATAAGGATGTTTTAATTACCGGTATAACTATGAAAATTTCAAAAATAAGGCAATATACATAGATAAAGATATTTTCGCCGCATATTATACGCAGTAACTGTGTTATGACTAAAGATTGTAATATATATAAAAAGAAGTCTAAAATAATTTATACTATTCAATTCTTTTGTGAATGTGAAAACAAATAAGGAATTAGATTAATTCAAATAAATGATAATTTACAATACTAATAAAAAATAAATGAAAATATAAATAATAAAATATATGAGGAATATTTATTTATGTATAACAACGCTGTGTTAGACATTTTAGGCATTTGTTTAATGCCGTCGTGGTAAGAAATGAAAATTAGATTGGTCTCTAAAAAGCCCAACTAAGTTGGAGGATCACAGCATCATTTAAAATAATTTTTACAGTATAAATGGTATCGCAATAATTTGTTACAAAATGTCACTTTTATCTGAAATTATGTAGAATTTTTAATAAAATTTTTTATATGACTATTATAAGTATAAGTATATCAAAAACTAACAAAAAGTTGTTAGAATAAGAATCATTTAACAGCTTTTTGATAGCTGAAAACTATATCAATAAGATAAAGTGACAATTTACTGTATCTCTGAAGAAAATTTAAATTCATTTATGCATTGCTTGTCTGCTTTTATTCACATTGTCAAATAAATGTTGAAATTCAGTCCACATAAAATGACTTTTCGTCAGCTAAATTACCATAATGTAAACTATTTTAAATGAGAACTTACATTGACACATAGTGAAAATAGCATTTAAATAACATTTAATTTTATTTCTACCGTAAAAATATGCATAGCTTTATAAATGACCGAGTTAAAAGTAAATGCAACATAATATTAGATTAGTTTTGTTTCTTCATGACGCCTAAAATATCTGACATGTTTGTATACGACTATTTTTTGTAAAATGTCCCATCAGAGCTTTTCAGAATATATATATATATATATATATATATATATATATATATATATATATAGTTATTAGTTTTGATTGTAAGAACATTAGTTAAAAAATTAAGTAAGAATGATCTTTATTATATTTTTTATTGCTAAGAAGAAAGTATATCAATTTCTTATATTACATTTAGTCTTTTTAAATATGTTTACTAAATTATTTGATTATTTCAAAAAAATAATATAAATTTAGTATACTATTAATTAACTAGATTTAAATTTGAAGTTAAAGGTGAAAATTATAAAAATTGCAAGGAAAACTTGAATTTAATCTGACGTATCAAACAGTTATTGAAATATATTCTTAACAAAGAAATTGAAAAGAAAATTTGTGGTCGTCAGGCATATTCAAAGAATATATTGAACTTTCAATCATTCGAATTTAAGCAATTTATTACTCTTTTTTATCATCTATGTTTACTAAGACTATTTGACAGAAAATTTGATTAGATTTGCAAAAGTTTAAACTTTCTGCTTACATATTATATACATATATATACGTTTGTATTGTATAATTATTGTATTGAATATAATTATTGTAAATTAGTTCATTCAAATGACAATAATTATATTTTAGGCAAAATTAATTTTATTTCATTTAACTGTACTGTAATTATTGCTAATAAATGCCTTTTCAATTTGGGAAATTAATTTATTTAGGAATATATATTGGTTGTTGTTACTTATGGCACTTCCAACCGAGCCAATCATTCTGGGAATGAGTGAATGAAGTTAGATAGTACGTCTTCTGTTTTTGAACAGGGGCCCTTGCCTTCGAGGTTGGAAGTATAACTTTGACTCAGGGATTGTAGCATCATCTGGGTCTTCCAATTTAGAGATAGAAAGCCAGAGAAGACTCAAGGCTTGTCTCCTATCACCCACAGACGCATTAGTTTGGAATGTGAACACGGAGAGCATTTCAATCTCGACATGTTTTACCTACCCCAATCTCAATTATCTTTAGTCAGCAGGGAATCAAACCCATATCTTGGCCATTGCAAGACTCAGGCCCTAACCATTTAGACTATCATGTCCTATATATATATATATATATATATATAATATATATATATATATATTTGTTAAATTAAGTACAGTTAGTGATCTCTGTAAGCCATTAAACAAAAGCCTTTACGTGTTTCTGATATATAATAAAACCTTTTTAGAATAGAAACATAAGCAATTGAACAAATTAAAAGGGTGTAAATTTCAATGTATAGGAAAATCTCCCAAAATATTCAAATTCGGAAAGAAACAAAACATGCATAGATGAAAATATTGTATTAGTAGTATAGTTTCAATTTATAACTGATTTCTCTGTGCTTATTTAAATAAAAACCTTCTAAAATTCCTTTTCCTTACTAAAAACTATTCACTTTAAAAAACTTCAAAATTAGCTTACTTGAATAAATTTAATCAGCTTGTTAAATGGTAAGAAAAGTGATTACTCGATATTATAAATGACTTACCGCTTTCTATCATCCTTCTCTTTTATATAAGTAAAAACGATTATTTCAAGTATAAGTCGGTTAAAAAAATAGGTTTTGAAGTCGCAAACAATTCCATTGTTCTGCTGTGGTATGCGTATTCCCTGAAAGTTCTCTTTTCTAATAGTATCTCCCCTAAAGCAAAAGTTGCCCGATAGTTTATTTCAAATTTTATGTCTGCATTTTCTCCTTGAAGAGAAGATAAAGTGCAAGGACAAAAAATTGCTTCCTGGACTCCCTGGAGGTTTGTAATTGCAAAGAAGAAATTTTCCAACCATAATCATGAAACTCACTATTGGCTAAAAACAATGTTTTCATTGGTGGTTAATAAATTTAAACTTAAGTCTTCAAGTAAACCAAGTAAAAATATTATGAATAAATTTCTATTTGTATTATAAATGTATATTAAAAATAAAAAATAATACGAAGAATTTAAATAATATAATGAAAAAAATTAAAAAATTTAATTAGAAAGACATTCGAAATATTCTATCAAACAATAAATTTTGTTTATTAATATGCAAAAAATATATTAAATTAAATTTTTTTAGACATTTACAGACAATTTGAGTTCCATAAAAATTATATAAAGTTAAGTATTTTGTTTGATTTTACATATTTTGTCATATATATACAAATTCTAATTTATTTCTTATGATATTTCTTCTTATTTTCCTTCTTGTGATACTTTTTAATAGAACCTAAAACTCCTAAAGTTTAGGAAAACATAAACTATTATTAATAGTTATTTTTGGTATGCATCAATAAACACAATGGTCTCTTAAACAGTATTTAATCAGAAAATTAAATCTCCAAATTTTGAAGAGAATTAAATCACTCTTTTAACTCTTCGCAGATAATTAACTAAATTTATTGAAATTTAATTTTCTAAAATCAAGAAATATTAGCCAGGTTAGTTGAAAGGATTAATGGCGCTTAAAACTAAAATCCTTTTTGAAACAAGAATTTAAATTTTTTATCATTATTTTTATTAAATTATGAAATATATGGTATATTGAGAAATAGTAGTTGACTTAATAACTAGATAAATTGTATAAATATTAATAATTATAAATAAGATAAATTGTATAAATATTGATAAATTGTATAAATTGTATAATATTACTTGGAATTCTAAATTCTCCATGCTCATTAAAATTCTTTTCAAAACTAAAGTTTTGTTTTCGAAAACAATACAATGAAGTTCGAATTTCAGAAATATAAATATTTATTGGTTTACAAACTCTTATATCTATAAACTAATATTACATTTTATAAAAGGAAATTTGCTTCATGCAAACTATTTTTAATAAATTAATTGTTTGGTAGAAACGATAAAGTTATTATTTATATTAATTTTTTTAAATTATTATATCTTATAATTTTATTTTTTAAAAGTCTGAATTGTAAAAAAATTTAAAAAACTATTAGTTTAAAAAAAAATAAAAAAAATCTATTCCAAAAAAAAAAAAAAAAAAAAAAAAAAAAGCATTGATTTATATTCATAGTTAAAAACACAAAATGATTTATTTTTATTAATTTTTACAAAAATCTAGTTCATTCTCTAAGAGAAGCTTATTATTAAAAATTTAGAATAATAAAATAATTCCTATAATGATAATGTAAAAGCTTTCTCTGTTTAGTAAAAAAAAAAAAAAAAAAAAAAACTTTTAAACCAAACTATTTGATTTTTTTCATGATTATATACACATTTTTACATGATTTAACGACAAAATTTATTGTTTTATTACTTACTTCTATTTTAAAAATAATTAAACATACTAACATCTATTCATTTTTCATTTAAAACATTAAAATATTCAAACATTTTAAGTAATAAAATTTCAAGAAAATATCAGAGATTCATTGGTTAAAATGTAGAAAATAGAATATTTAATAAGTATTCTAAATGTTAACAAGTTTCTCAATAATTGTTTTTCTGAAAATATTACTTATCTAGTACAAAACTTCAAGATTTAGCAGGAAAAGTTTGTATTAAAAAATATAAATGAAATTTTTGTAAAGCTGGATGAAAGTAAAGATTGAATCTAAAAATTATATTCAGAAATATTCAGATTACCTATTTTACCAATTATTACTATTTTATCGGAATTCCTTAGCTTTATTTAACAATTAAAAAAATTAAGTAAATTTATTTTAGAACCATAAAATAATTTAAAAATGTAATAAATTGCTTGAAAAACTGAGTACCTAGCTATTGTGATTATTTAACCCTACATTTGGAAAAATTCTTTTAATAAAGAATTGTTGATATACCCAAATGCATTTTTAAAATAAAAGTAATTTATTTTTTGTAATCAAAAGAACTTTTTAAAATAATAAACACTTCCATAATTTTTAACTTCAATTTTAACTGATTTCTTTTTATTTAGTATACATAGAAAGAATGAAAAACCTTATGATAGGCTGGTTCTTCTTATGTAGTATATATATAAACATATATATTATATTTTTTCCTGATTTTATGAATTTATTAAAATTAGAAACAATGTTACGTAAATATATTCATTATTATTGTTAGAGACAGCTATTTCGACAATTATAATTTAAAACCCTTAAATAGCCCTTGAAAATATTACCTATATTAAAGACTAAATATATTTTTATTTTTTAAAAATAACATGTAATTTACTTCATTCCTATAATTTACTTAATTTTTCTTATTGGATAATCCTATTGTTTTATATAAATAACAGCAATGTTTTTAAGATTTTAAGTACAATTTTTGTAAATTTCATAATAAGAATTAAGTATATTTTTATTTCATTTATCATCTATTTGTATTTCGTTTATTATATATATTTTTTTATTGAAAAAATAAAAATTTCAAATAAATGCTTTATTTTCTTTCTCAAACAATATTGACAAGATTTTTTCATAGGATAATAACAAATGAAAAGTAAATTTTTAAATTTAATTTTCATATAATTTACAAATTAAGAACGAGGAATTTTGTTATTGACTTGAAATAGATTTTATAATTACTGAGTTGAATAGTTATTTGTGCAAATTACGAGACAGACGTTAGACATGAATTTAAAAGTAAAATATTATAACATAAATGGACGACAACTAACTCTGTCTACGAAATAATCACATAAAACATGTTACATTTGGAAAGAAAAATAAGTTATAAAATGTCCAAACTATTCCAACAACAGCTGTATCAAGCAACATTCGTCAGATTTAATATGTTTCTATATCATTGTGCTTGACAAAAAACAATATTTTTACTAGCATTCTATACTAGATAATACTAGTAGAGTAATTCCTTTACATATAGAATTCCTGAATAAATAAATCATCTAATTTTTAATGTGTTCTATAATATTATAATTAAATTTTTATTCATTTAATTAATCATGCCTCACATAGCTTCAAAATATACATTAAAACAATTTTTCTCATTTACTCTTTGCAAATATACAATATTTCAGCTATTGAATATATTATATTTCTTTTTTTAAGATATCAAACACGAGAAATTGTGCATTAGTTTAAAAATCATCTAATTCAGGGTGAAGGTATTATTTAAAAACAATTTAAAGACATTTTGTGTCAATAAATATTCTATAAAATGAATGTAAAAAATTCAGCATTATGTACAAGCACGTTATGCTGATTTAAAATCCAATCTTGTCATACATTTTGAAATAACATACTTAGTTATATAAACTATATTAAGTTAAATAAATTGCTACTTTTATAAAGAAGCAATTTCTTATAAAATAAATGAAAATTTTTTATTCTAAAAATTATCGAAATTCCTCTGTCGTATTAAATTAAACATAGAAGTGTTCAAGGGACACAATACTTATTAGAAATGTTCTTAGTATCAGAATAACTGTTGTTTTAGAATGATTTTGAAGTTCTACAATCTCTAATATCTATCACCTTAATTGTTAAAGATTATAGAATTTCTTAGAAGGAATGCTTCAAGGAACCCAAATGTATACTTTACAACTAAATGTGATAATTGTAATTCATTGCACAAATCTATTCGTTATGTTCATCAAAACATGCATTCCCTGCCTTTAAAATTTCAATTAGTTTATTCAAGAAACCCTGAATTTTGAATTCTCTTTAAGTTTTTATTGATTGCTTTTCTTGATGGTATTCTTGTTAGGGAAGAAAACATACTAAAAAAATTAAAGTTTGCTAAAATGTATATTTACAAGAATAAAAATTTAATTCGATAAATATATTTCAAAATGATATTACAAAATTCAATTGAAAAATCATTGTTTTGCTGACACAAATGAAGTATTTTTCGTGTACAGCACTCATTATTAAAGAATTTTAAAAGTGAATATATTTCATTATTATTTCGAGTGTTTTTAAAAAAATCCTTTCAAGACAGAGTCCAGAAACACTCTAACGCTATCTAACTTTGTAACTAAATAAATTTAATACATTTGGCTGTGAAATAGTTCTAATATTTATTGGAAACTAATATTATCGTAAGCAATCTAGTAAATTATCTAATATCTAGTAAAACAATATAATAAATTATCTAGGATCTAGTAGAAAATATTGTAAACTATCTAGCATCTAGCAGAAAATATTGTATATTATCTAGTATCTAGTAAGGTAATCTAGCATCTTTTAGTAAAGCAATCTAGTAATTTATACAGCATCTAGTTCTAGTAAATTATTTGTATTACCTAAATGATAATATAGATAATTTACTAGAACTATATGCTGTATAATTTATTATCTAGCAAACCGTATATTTATAAAAAATGTTTCTATAAATTAATTTATTAGGCATCCTTCATTTCAATTGAAAATTAAATGTAGATAGTTGTGTAAAATTCATTATATTTTTAACTAAATTATGTTTATCATAATATTTATTTCTAGAGAGGTTATTTTAAATTCAGAAACCAAGCTAGAATTCTCTGTAGACAGGGCAAAATGCAAACAATTTACCTAGTATCGTTGAAAATTGTTTTTCAAGTCAGCTTCCATTTTTCAAGATTAGGGTTGAAAAACTTCCTCTTCTCAGTTACAGCTTGTCTAATTCTCCAGGGTCTTCAGATGACAGTATTTTTACCCTTGATTTTATTCTCCTTTCTACAAAAGGGATCCACAATCGTAATTGGCTGCAGACGTAAGTCTTCGAAGGGGAAATACTGCTTTAGGGAAGATTACGTAGGAAACAAAATTCTCCAAGTACTCAAGCGAGAATTAATAAGAAATGTTTAGTGTTTGGAATATTTCTTTTTTTTGCGTAAAGGATAATTTTTTTCATATAAATCACAAAGCGAACAATTGTGTTTAGAACCACCCAACCCGTCTAATGGGTAGTGTAACTGACTACGGATGGGGAGGACCTAGGTTCGAATCCCGGCTCGGGCATAGATGTACACTCTGTTTCTTGTCCTTCCCTCAGATGATGGATGAATGTGGCCCGCCCTATAAACGGGTTTGTGGTGGTGTGGCGTGGGCGATGCTACTCGTACCTCAGTGACTTCACAGGTGCCCACCGGGTAACGATAAAATGAGTAGCTGTTTCAGGCCTTGTTGCGGCAAATGGGCTAATGTACCTACTTGCTAGAGAGTGCCCCAACCTGTCTAGTGGTAAGCGTCTAGTGGTATCAGCCACCCAACCTGTCTAGTGGTAAGCGTAACTGACTACGGATGGGGAGGACTTGGGTTCGAATCTCAGCTCGGGCATGGATGTACTTTCCCTTTCTCTCTGTGTGTGTTTCTTGTCCTATCCTTTGATGGATAAATGTGGCCCTATAAACGGGTTTGTGGTGGTGTGAGGTGGGCGATGCTACTCGTATCTCCGTGCCTCGGTTCACAGGTGCCCACCAGGTAACGGTAAAATGAGTAGCAGTTACCTTGTTTCGGCAAATGGGCAAATGTATACGTGCTTGCTCAAGGGTGCCCGCCATTAGAAACAAAAAATTATGTTTAGAATGAAGTTCATCGTGAAGTTGAGAGGATAGTTTATTGGATGTTGAGAGGATAGTTTATTTTTGTAATAAATGGTTTGTTCGTAATCAAAACTTAACAGATCGCATAACTTACGAGTAATATTAAATTCCTTATAAATTAGATAAATTATAGCTTAACAATAAAAATAAATCACCATGAAACTTTTATTAAATGTTAGTTATAAACTTGGATGTAAAAAAATAATAAATGATCAATAAAGTGCATTTTAAAATCAGCATAACCATGGTAAGTGGTAGTAGATCTCAATTTATTTTTTGTAGCTTTTGTGCTACTATTTTTCCTTACGCTTATCTTTTTTCATTCATTTTTTTTCTAAATTTTTGTATCGAAGAAGATGTGGACTCATAATAATAAATATGTAAAATTATTGTAAAAATTAAAAACAACATTTTCATACTTTAAAATACATAAAAGTGTTATAAAATACACAAAAGTGTTATAAAGTTGTGATTAGAAAATTGTGCATTAGTTTATATTTCTTTTATCAAATATAAATAAGAATATTCAAATTAAATAAACTAATTTTAAAAGTTTGCTATGAAGCATTTGAAATATAAAAATCAAAAATAGCCTTACCACTTTTAATATATAATAAATATGCTTAAGTGATTTTTTAATCTAAGATCAATATTTAAAGAATTAAAAAAAAAACGTAAACGTTTTAAGTTTAAATAATAAAATTTTTTACGTTTAGCATTTTCTTACTTCGATTAATTAAAGATTAAAGATAAATACATTTATATTTATTAATTAATGATAGGAATGATCAATATTAATATTTAATCCTGATGAATCAATACAACAAATTTTTTCACAGAAAGTTAATAAAGTTTATTAAAAAATTCAATTTATTTTCGACAAATACAATTTTGTTTTCTTATCTGTAGTATATATTTTTCAAGATAAATGAATGTATTCTGTAAGGGAATCTTTTTCATCAATTTGTTTTTGGTAAATATACAAAACTGATTTCTACTTACATATTGATATTGTTATGGAGATTTATTATGGAAAGTACTCTAGCATATTGATTTTATTATTTGCAGAAACATTCCGCAATAAAATATACATAAAAAGAGTTAGAATCTAATTATTTTAAATAAATTAGTCAGAAAAAGAGATGGCAAGCATAACTATACTATGTTCAAAGGAGATTTTATATATTATAATATTATCATGATTATATGGAGATAAAATCTCCATATAATCATGATAAACACTGACTACTCAGATAACTTTATTGAATTTTCCAGTCTTGAAGATTTTGTAATATGGTAATGAATTGATTATGTACTAGTTATAGCATAGAATTTTAGATTGATTAGTGAGTATTATATTTTTTATAATACATATAACAGAATAATTTAAACTTTTGTAGAACTTAGTTGATTTTTAAATGTGTTTTTCATATTTTTAATATTTTCATTATTATTTTGCAATGCATTTCATATTCACGTTGAAAACTACCTTATTTCTGTACATCT
>JAPDSC010138563.1:73370-118795 GCA_026290005.1 Latrodectus geometricus
ACGATGCCACAGTTCATCAACCGTAGTGACTGGCGTTTGGTGACGAGCCAGTCGCTCGGCAACCATTGACCAGACGTTTTCTATTGGTGAAAGATCTGGAGAACGTGCTGGCCAGGGCAACAGCCGAACATGTTCCGTATCAAGGAAGGTCCGTACAATACCGGCAACATGTGGTCGGGCATTATCCTGCTGTTATATAGGGTTTCGCAGGGCTCGAATAAAGGGTAGTAACACATAACTTCTTTTACCTACATACATAATACCTACATAGCTTCTTTTTTGTTTATGTTTTAAGAATAATGACAATTAAAAAATTCCAATCAAAATAATAGAATTAAATTGCGTGTTTAGTTAAATCAGAAAAGATCAAACATGGTTACAATACAACACTTTTGCTTATTTGTGAATAATAATCAAAAAGATGAATGATTCCAAGTGAAGATTGATTCTGAATGAAAAACCCATTGATCTGGTACAATTGTTTCTTTAAATCATTCGTCTCATATATTAATAAAAAAACAATAATATACAAATGATGTATGCAAGTATAGAAATGTATCACGCACTCTATAGTGATAGCCATTAACCAGATAGGAAGGTTGCTTAGCTTTGTAAAATATGTTTTATATTTAATAAACGTTTTAACTGAGTAAACTAAATAAAAATGACTTTTCAATTTCTAGATACCAAACAGAACCTGCAGTTTAATACATTTTGAAAAAAATGTTACTAAAAACAATTTGTTCAACAATAGATAATATATAATGAAATTTCATGTCATTAAGTTTCACTTGAGAAAATAGTAGATTAATTCTGTTGTTGAATCTACCCTAAGTGGTGAAGAAATGATGAGTTGATATAATTAAAACCATCAGATTAATTTATACATAAGTCTCGTTCTTTTCAAAAATAGCTTATAACTCTCGTTGTTTTCACATCACCTTTTTCGTTTATTGACATCTGTAAAGCAGTGAACAATCTAAATAATCATATTTTAATCATCTGGTTGAGATTCATATATTGATATTCTAACAGTGCAGAATTGGTCCCTGCTGGTTGAATTGTCATTAATCTTTAATGATAGGACACTATCAGAACCTATTACAACATATTTAACTTTTGTAAAGTTTAGAGTTTCTAGTCTCATCATATAAATATCTCTTATTTAAATATTGGTGATGAACATCACATATATTTAATAGTTTTTACACTTGAAAACATTTTCCTTGTTTATTTATATCCAGGAAAGCGGCCCATTTTACTTTTTTGAATAGAATTTGATGATGAAAAAAGGGTATTACATTTAATTCTGGAATGTTCCTAATTAAATGCAACATCTATGATTCTTTCTACAATAATTTAAATGAAAATTCAATTCATAAATTTTCAAATCTATTAGTTTATCTAAGAGAAGCAGTGAATGAAATAGACTCTACGTATTCTTTTTTGGTAATAAGTTTCTTAGGAAAATAATTTTATTTTATTAATGTAATTTAATATGTACTTCAAAAGAAAATATTAAAAACAGACATTTCTAATTCTTGGATTTTTTGATTTTTTTAAAATTACCTTTGAACCATTTAAAATATTTAAGAAAGTAACGTGACCATATCTTGATATTATTAAATATTTTTGTACATTTAAATAAACGATCTTTTCACAGTTTTATTTTACATCATCAATAATAAAAGCAATAAAGATTTATTACTTACTTAACATTAAATTCAAAATTTATAAAAGATTAAATTTCAGGGATTCATTGTGAAGAGTTTATTTCTATTTTTTGTTTAGTTAAAATTATTTATAAAAATGAGATTTCAATTTTAGTTCTCTTTTTTTTCAGTAAGAAAGCTAATTAAATATATAATAATACATTCAATTATTACTTTTACCTGTTTATAACTATCTAATTATTCCCCTTAACTCTAACCTACTCATTTTTTCCTTAATTTATATGTTATTTGCTATGAATATCCAATGTTCTTAAGAAAGTTTTATGTATTAAAAAATTATTATTGTAATCTCTGAAAAATATTCAATTTATGAATTCAAATAATATATTTAACACTTATTTATTATTTATTTATCAATCATTTTAACAATCAAATCAGAGAAATTAAAGAAATTTATTGTAATTGTAAAAGTTGGGAATTATAATTCATGTTAAAATTTTAAAATTCTGTTGGGCTTTAAAAAGTCTCTAAATATTATTACATATAAATAAATTATTATTAAGTAATAGTCATTTTAATTTCATGACAAAGAAAAATAAAATTCAGAACAATTTATATTTAAATGCTAAGTCTATGCTATATTAAATGCTAAGAAAAAAGTTTTATAAGCTAACTTATAAAATTTTTTTCAAATAAATAAACAAAATTAGGACTGAAGCTATTTCTTACAAATGTCTTAAAATTTTATGGTTGGTTAATTAATAAATTTAAAACAATATGGGTATAAGACTGAAATTTATGATCTGAAAACGATTCATTTATCAAAAAAATAAATCAGCTATTTAATTATTAAAAATTCCCTCCGATAACACCAAGATAACAAGTTTTATCTTTTATGATAACAATTTAATTAGGATTAAATGCTTACAACTATGCATAGTCAGTAAACTAATGAATAAAATATTTATCTTAAATCGTATTTCCTATTTTAAGATTATCACATACAAAATATAATTAAAAATAACATTTTCCACCCAGAGTACAGCATTACAATAGCACTCAAAATCGAACAAATCTTGCTTGGTACAGCTGTTGCCATGACAGTTTAGAAAGTTTATGACTCAATTTTCTTTCCGAAGTAGGAAATGTCTCCCAAGATAGATTCCCGGCACAAGTTAATTAACGTCGCTCTACATTGCAATATATTAGTAGTAGACTTATTCGACGATGATGAGCATTAATTTGAAGAAATAAATTGATTCAAACTATTAATAAAATTAAATTAGGAGTAGGAAAGTTTAAAAAGTTTCCTCCACCAATTCTTAAAATTAATCTATGAAATTTATCTCATACTTGTTGTTATGATGGAATATTATTTTATAATTTATGTGTGAAATTAATAAAGGTGTTTATTTTCCTGTATCATTTTAAAAAAAATAAAGTGAGACATTAAAAACAAAAATATTTAAATTTACAGTAATTACATTAAAATGAATGGGAAACATTTAAAATGCATTGGAACATGAAAATAAAATGTAATTTAATATTTTCTAAATAAAATTCGGAATGAAAATGCAATACAACATGTTTTAGAAAATACATATACAAGAATGGTGATTTATAATTATTATAAAGTTTGTCCTGCATTTTCTATATAGAATAAAAGCTTATTTTTTTCTCTCTATAAACAAAGTTTTCTTAAAACTTAACTTTGTTTTGTGTTTATCTCCTTAAAAATACTTTTATATTATTGCTTATGTCACATTAGAATAATATATTTTTTTAAATTAAGCATTTAATCTATTGGAAACTACTATGTAATTAAATTAAGGGAATGTAAATATGATAAGGAATGTTGCCATTAACATATAATATTTCATATTTGTTAAATAATAGCTTTTTTTTCATTGTTAATTTTACTCAACTCATTAATTTAATATGTAATAGTAAAATAACTTGTATTAACGACATGATACAAATATAAGAAAAACTTTGAATCGTATTGTATTTATGTATTCAATGATAGAAATGTTCACTATTTTTTAAAACAAGGCTATTAGACAATGATTAATAGTAAGCTTTATAATGAATAATTTATTTATTATTTCACCATATATTTTACTATTTTTTAAAACCAGGCTTTTAAACTATGATTAATATATTATATAAGTTTTATAATGAATAATATATTCGAAAACGCAAAATATATTTTTCTGATATTACTTGAACCTAAAATGTAATTTATGATTAATTATAATATATTCTATGTTCGCACGATAATTATATTATTTGATAATTTATAATATGATAGGCATTATTAATTTCAGAATGCATAAAAATTTTTTTTTAATGAATTAAAACTTTTCGTTATTGCATTCAACAAACTCATCTAAACAGACGTATCTTTTAATTAGATATTTTATATGAGGTTATTTTAAATACAACAAGAGATTAAAATTGATTATCATTTCACTAAATGTAAAATAAATATACAAAACAACACAGCAATTCGTTATTTAATATTTAATTTAGATATTATGTTATATTGCTTTTACTTTTGTTTAATATTTACTTTTGATTACTTAAAAAAATTTGTAAACTTTTTTAGCAGAAATTATTTTTATTATACATATATCTGAATTCAAGTGGTTATTAAACTAATAATTAAAATAATTGTAGAATAATTTTGATCAACATTTATAATTTATTATAAATATATTGTTATTTTATTAAAATATTAATCTGGGATTTCTTTGTTTGATACCAAGTTAAGGAGTACATTGAAAGAGGATTCAATTTTACAGTTTCTTTTTGCATATAAATTATAAAATTCGAGCTATTCTTCATTAATTTAAAAATATAGAAGACATAAAATGATCCTTTGCTAACATTTAAGAAAAAACATTTAAGAAAATCATTCTTAAAATTGTATGTTAAATTTATTTGGTGGTATTTTATAGAGTTATCTTTTTCACGAAATATTAAATGAGGCAACTGAAGTCTAGTAAATCATCTAAATAAGTTTTTCATTCATATTTTTAATCATATATTTATACCAAATACATTTTCAAGACCCTACTATTTAACTTACACTAATTCTTATATAAAAAATGAAGAGAAATTTGCAATTTGATCAAAAATATATATAAATCTTTTGGCTTATTTTTTGCAATTTTACACATGTTTGGAAATAAATGACTATTAAAATAAGTTATTAAAGCTATTTTCATGAACGTTGAATTTATACGTTTTTATTAAATTTATTCTCAAGAGAAATGTAAATTATCGATGAAAAATATAGATCATGTCCAGATATAAAAATTAAAATTTGAATTAGAAATGAATTAAAAATGTAAAGATATTATGGAATTTCTAAAAATAATTCACAACAACATAAAATATCAAACTGGCATTTGATATAACTAGCAAATTGAATTATTACATTACATTTCATGTTAAATTCAAAGTTATATTAGTAATAAGAATTAAGATTTTTTAAGTAAAAGCTTGAAACTTGAAGAGGTCCTGGATAAGTTATTTTCAAAACCACGCATTAGATATGATGCAAACTCATTTTTTTTATTTTGTTAACCTTAGAGAAAAAAATGCAAAAGTATTGAAGCATTGTATCAAATAATGTATAATCTTAATTGTAAATTTTATATATAAAATATATATATATATATATATATATATATATATTATCTATTATTGGGTTAAACTTGCTACAAGTGTTAAAAAATTAATCCTCAATTTTGGAATTCAGTCACGATTGTGTGAAGAAACATTTTTCGATTCAAAAATATATTTTGAATTTAATAATTTCAAATTATTAATAAAGAATAGGATCATGAGGACAAAAATCCAAATGTATGCAACGTAGAAAAAAAGCTTTTTTCTTATAATATTCATTTTTAAAAATTGCAACATAAACTATAAAAGAAACACATTTCAATATTTTTAGAAAGGCCTTTTTCTGAAAAATTATTAGAAATTTATCATAAAAAACCTTTTATAAATGACCCTGTCAAAGCCACGCTTTACAATGGCAACCTACTTTAAATCTCCATCAATAGACGTGCATGTCAATAGGAGAAGTGAATAAAAAGTAAATATCTCCAACCTCATATACGTAGCGGTGCAATTCTTTTTCATTTCATATTTTGTAACGTCAAGTCCAGATTTATTTTATAGTCAATTTGCAGTTGCTTTTGCCTTGCCAATCTTTCTAAGTTTTCAGCGTCCATATTTTTAAGAAACACTTTTCATTTTTAAATACAGTATTTCTCAGAAACTTGAGAATGTTTTGGTGAAATATTTGCTTTACTACCATTTTTCTTACAGAAATTTGAAATTCTCTGTAAATATTTGAGAAATTTTAAAGGAAATGTGATTATATTTTGTTGTGAACTGAACGTTCATCTGATGCTCTACATATAAGTAAAATATTTTTTCGATGAAGAATTATCACAAAAATTTTATATTTTTTAATACATTCCTAAAATTTAGCTAAGGAATTACACATGAAATGAAAGTATACATGGAAAATATATAATTCAATTTTAAGTTTGATGTAAATGTATGATCAAATATTTTAATTTATTATTTTTTATGTATTATAACATATCTTTTTAAAACGTATACAATTTATAACAAATTAAATATATTCTATGCTATTAATCTTATAAATTTAATTTAATGTATCAAAATTTAAGAAGCTTGAGTTGATGTATTTGGTGATAGAAAGTGTTTTGTGAATTAAGAATTATTTAAATAATATTTTATAATCATATTAATCATAGTTTGAGAATCAAAATTTATAAAAAAAAAATGAATTATTTTTAATAATAAATATCAATCAGCTTAAAACTTTAAAATGTTCTTTATTACGATACAAAAAGTTACGAAATTTGTTATGATAGTTACTGACTGTATAGTAATTTTCTATGAAGTAATCTCTAAACCTAAATTATAATACAATTTTCATTGTTTAATTACAACAAAAACAATTTTTGTTTGAAATGCATTATATATCTTTCATTATGTAATGCATTATTTAAAAGTTGAATTTTAAATGATTAATAATTATTTTGTAAAAATGTTATTTCCAAAGAACTGACCGTAATTTATTATATTTGTAATAGAGTAGGTAAGGTAAAAAATAAACTAACATCCTATATATCCTTAAGTAAATATCCCAATATATTTCATCAAACACTTTCTAGTTAGTAGGATTCGGCTCGTATAATTAAATTAAGAAGTAATTATCAAACTGTTGAATTTTGCTAATACTATTTAATATGTCCACTAAGTCTGTTAAATGAACAAATTATATTTTGAGTCCTAATCTTTGAAAATTTTCAATGTAAAAGGATTACTAATTTTGCATATTTGATTTAATTATTACTTATTTAAAATTCAGTTACTGAGTATTAGAATTTTCATTCAAATATTGTTCATCACACGATTTGAATTTCAATATTGTTGTGTTAAAAATATAATAATTTTATATTCAGAGTTAAAAATATAATAATTTTTTTTTAAAATCAAAATAACCATTAGCAATCGCATTTCTGAATCTATTTGATTATATTTTTTTCTTTTATGTTACAAAACACATGCACTGTTCATCTATTTGTATTGTTTTGGGGTGTTATGTCTTAGAATTTAGACATTTGTTTAATGCTTTTAATGAGAAAGCAAAGTATTTGTGCTTCTATTGTCAGCATTCTTTAATGAAACGAAGAGTCAGAGTATTTGATTTCAATTTCTCGCATCAAAAATTTCTAAATAGTATGTTTCATTTCGTATTTTCCAATTGTATTTCAAAAAATTCATTTAAAAAAATAAATGTTATAAAATTATGGTAATTATCTTTTTTTAGGCTGTATTTCAAACCAACCAATTAATCAATTTTACATATTTTATATATATATATATATATATATATATATATATATATATACACAATTAATAAAATTTATTCAAATAATGAATATTTGAAGCTCATTATTTTTTAAAAAAATTTAACTTTAATTTATTAGTCAACAAAAGCAATTTTCCTTAAACGTAAATTCTAATTTCAGTTATGATTTATAAACATGAACTAGTAATTATAATAATTTAAGTTTATTTAAATAGTTTAAATGTATGCAAATTAATAATTACGTTCATAAGAGTAAATTACTTTCTGATAAAAATTTAATAAACATTCTAAATTACTAATATTAAAGGAACAATTTTAATTTAATTTCAATTTATTTCGCAAATTATAATGTTTGCATAAGGATTTAAATTGAAAACATTTGCTGAACAATGTTTGATTAAGCTATTATTTAAACATTGAAATATATATTTTTTAAAAAAATTATTAAGAAATTAATTTTCAGTTACATCCATATAATCATCAGTTATGGATACATATTTTTTATTTGTGTAGTGTTATAAAAAAAAGTTTCATCCATAGACTAATGCATACAGAAAATTTGACATTCAAATGCAATGTGACATGAGCAAATAGTTTCGAGCAGTAAATATTTCTTCAAATTTTGAAAAAAAACATTTTCATTGACTTAAGAGGAACAAAGTAAATGTTAACTACAGCTGATTGAAAAATTGTCCTTTACAATTATATAATATTAAACTGTAGGACAAGGAGTTCATTTAGCAGCAAATAGCAATGGCATTGCTATTTGTTGCTTAATTAATGCAAATGTCATGCAATTAGCATTTGATGAAAGAAAACATTAGCATACTATTATTGTAACTTTATCTTCATAACATATATAAAACTTGTTGAATTCATTCAATGATTGGTGAGTTTTCAGAAAAAAGAAACATTTTTATCGTAGTAAATCATATTTGTGCAATTCATAGATATATCTGCTACATTTTTGGTTATTGTTAAAGGTAATTTCGGTCACTGGTTATCAGGTTCCAATGTACAACCAGTCAGTATCTTGCCAGAATTCTCCAATCCCAGGGTTTCAGATAGCTTAACCAAACTAAAATTGTGATAAGCTGAAACAAACATTGTAATACTAAATGCTACAAAGATTCGGTAAAAGTATTTATAGCCTCTTCATTTTTATACACATTCCAATCAACAATGGACATGTCCTAGAATCTGAACTGAGGAATTACGAGATTCGAATGGCTATTATGATCATAGTAAAATTATAAGAGTTGCGTTGTCATATTGTGGTCAAAATAGATGATTTCTCCGTCATCAGGACGACTTTTTCTGGATAATGTTATTGATGAGTTACTCGTTGAATATAAAATTTCATGCTTAATTAGATTTAGAATTCTATAACAGATCATTTATTCTAATTTCATTTGTCATTTGAATAGGTGAAGATATTCAACTGAAAAAAATATGTATATCATAGTTTCTTTAATATCACCGCTATCGTACAAAGCATGCAGATTCTGTGTGCAAAATTTTGAGTGAGTTCATTCAGTGTGAAAGTGATAATTTATGACAATGTGAGCACACTTTTTTATCTATACCAATCTATTTTAGAATTTAATTAGGTTATACTTACTATACACATTAATTATAGCAAGATTAAGTACTTCTTTTGTAACAAGATAATTATTGAAAAACTTGTTAATATAATAAATTTGTGATACATAAATTGATAATATAATAACTTGAAAAAAGTCTAAATGATAAAAAATAGTCTGTTTTTATCATTAGATAAAGGTTTTTACAATGAAAACCTTTTTAAATTTAATTTTAATTTAAAAATGTTTTCATTGTAAAAAACTTTAAGCGTTAATATTATATTTTGTGTACGGAAAATTAGTAAAAGTAAATTGTACGATTTTATTGGTAATCTTTAAAATGCATTTTACATTACTTTAAACGTAAACCAGCAAATATTAATTTATTAATCATATTTAATAAAATTATGGCTCTTACGTTAAAAAATGGCTAAACAGAATAACCGTAAAGAAAATTAAATGGATTGATAAGACTTTTTCATTATATCTCTTTCAAAGTTAACTATTTATAGGTGTTATCTTACAAAAGTAAATTGAATATCAATTGATATAAATCACTTAAAAGTCTTGAAGATATGCTTCTTTACGAACAATAAATTTTAAAAGTTTGCATTAAGTATTCTCGAGAGCAATCAATATAATTGAAGGTTGCTTAAAAACTTTAAAAGGTATTGCAGATTATAGTCTTGCCAAAATGCAGCTTTAAATAAGCAGGTTAACAAATAACAGCTTCAAGCAGTGTATACATCTTTAAACTTAAAATTACCTCTAATGACTGTAGTACCACATCGTTTATTTAAAAGAGAGCCGTATAAATTCATTATTCCCATTACTCTCACGTTGAATAATTTTTAAAGTATTTCTTAAAACTATTGCTTATACAGTAGTAATGTGCTACACCATACTTATGTGCATATACATCAACTATTGAATGGTTAAAGAAGAATGCTGTGTTTCTGCGTTTGCATCCATTGAGATACAGGTTGATAAGTGTCCATATTCCAAAACTATGTAAATATTGAATACAGATCATATGTCACAGAAAACCTTCTCTAAATACAAAATGATTCTTTATGACAAAAGCTTATCAATAGTTTTCGACCTTAACCCCTGTCACGTCTACGTGCCAGCAACGAACACACTCACTTCCCGACCGAAACGCAAGCGTGCCAGAGCATTTTCCCGTTCATCCCCGACTGTCACGTATTTGTGCCAGTGTCCTGGAACGTTTTAAAAACTATAATTTCTGCCACAAGATGGCACTGTATGCCCATATGGTTTCAGATACATGTACATTAAACCTTCTACTCGAAATGAAAAAAGCATGACTCACATACACGTGTTTTTGATTATATAAACAAAAAGGGAAATAAATGTTTTCGAATGGCGTGCTTTATAACGTCTCTTTAAATTCGCATGTGATAGTTGTTTATTGTAAGTAGAAAAGTTTTATTTTCGCTAAAGCATTGGATATTTCGGTTTGCAATTTTTAGAAAATAATTCTATCTTGCGTGACATGAATTCTTTCTAGATTTAACCGTTGCAATGTCGAAGTGTTGAAAATGTTAACAGAGCATGAAATAGCAGAAATGATGCAAAATATTTCAGATATTGATTTCGAAACAGACATCTGATATATATTGCAGATATCTGAAATATATTTCAGATATTGATTCCGAATAATTCGAAAATTTTTGAATTTAGGTTTAAAATAACAAAAAATCCCCCGGCACGGGACAGACGCTCGCGTAAGACACTGCCGACCTCCGCGGAAAGCGCAAGTTTGCGCTACCCGGCGCGAAGGGGTAGTTTCTTCATAATACGTTAGGAATAAGTCTTTATCATTGACTCATGGAATTATTTGATCAAAAATAATATTGTTTTAGATTTGTTACTATAATACAGTTATGTTTCCTTAAGTATTTTTAAAACCAACACCCCCTGTTTAAATCAAGATAATCAAATAAAATGCTTAGAAGGATTTTAACTATTTTATAAGTTAAAATACAAAAGGTTCGTTATATATATAGTGTAATCATACTACATTAAAAGCATTTTAACTCATAGAATTCTCACATTTTTGTAGAAATTCATATTCTATTTATAATAAATTATTTAGTCAATTTACTTTCAATTTTATTTTTATATCTATTGAACGTTTCTTGATTGAAAAATTTTAAATATTGTATACATTTCTTAGCAAAAAACATTAAAGAAACATTTTATATATTATTTTTCATGTACCATAAAAATCACGTATGCTGTCGTAAAAAATAAATAAGAAATATCTTATGTGTCAAACATTTACATGCAGAAAGATATTTCTTTCTTCTACAATTTTATGTTAAATTCAAATTTGTTTTATAGTCAATTTAAAGTAAATTTTCCAGTTATTCTAGCAAATGCTTGTGATATTTCATACTTTTTCTGTCTTGTAAAAGGACATGTCTCATAGATTTGAAACTGTATTCGTGAAAATGTTTATTTTTCTGCTATTTTGCTCTTGAATAATGTTATTTCTGAGTAAATACTTTCAAGAAATATTCTTAGAATGAAAGTAACTTTATTTACTTGGAAATAAGAGCTATTTCAAATAATAGGAGTATAAATTTTTAAATATTTTTTTTTTCATTTCAAATTTCTTTGAAAATTTGATACTAAAAATATTATAATTAGATGCTATTTTATTTAAAACATATTTTTTCTCATCACTGAAAAATTCCAAAAATAAAAATACAATGTTGATATTTTAAAACTATATATTCCTATTATATATTAAGATAATAATATATATGTTTGTGCTTTTTCATGTGCCTCGAGAATAATTCAGCATCAATTTAACAATTTATTAGTCAATGAAATTATTCAACTATCTTTTACTGAAAATATATTTTAAAAACTCACGTAATTTAGAACTTCCTTTTAGAATATTGTAAATGAAAGCAAACTGTTGTAAATAGAACAGCCTTTATAAGAAATGAAAATATAACATTTATCTGTCATGAAAGAAGTGAAGACTCATCACTTTATTAGTAGGTTTTTGTCACTAAGTTATATAATCATATATATATACACTCGGATGTTCAAACCATTTTGAAGAACAGGTGCTTTTTTTGCAGTGATTCCATAAAATATTATATGAGTGATAAAATGGTTTGAAAAAAATTTTTTTTTTCAAACCATGATGAATGAATAAATACAATAGATACAGTATGGAATAAAATAAAAAAAGATTAAATGAACTCATATTCAGTATCATTACACATGATGATCTGTCAAAGGAAAAGAAAAGCAAGCAAGTCTTCCTTAGCATGGTTTATGTCCATCCCTTACTGAAATGGTTTCTTCATACCGTTTCTTCATACTCAGCACCAGACTGTAATAGATCTTGAGACAAGAATACCCATTCCTCAACCAGCTTCTCTATTAGTTGTTGTTTCTCACGGATGATGTTATCAAATCACAAAGCATCCCACACGTACATCATAGGATTTAGATCTGGAGAGTGCTAACTACACAACCATTCGAATGATCTCTTTCTTTTCCAGTATCTGGCAAATAGCAGAAATCCTGGGTAACCATGCTTTGTTATTATAAAAGTAAAATCTTAACTAATAAACGTTTTAACATATGCTCATGGTGAAGAATCACCATCTAAAGATAGCAATCTCTCGTTACAGAACCTCTGCAGAAAAAAGTAGAATGATACCCCCGTTTAGCATAATCTTTTCCTTGATGACTACTCCAAGACGACTATAATGTTCTTTTTCTATGGTGTTACATAGATAAATTCTTATCCCCAACCTTTTTCAAATAAGTTGAAGTTGAGAATTAAACTTTAGTTAGTATAATGCTTGAACAAATTCTTTTGTTTTTAAGTTAAGTTTAGATTTATTTATTTCATGTTCTCACATATTTCCAACCAGTGGCGAATAGATAAAAATGAAAACGCATTCAATGGAAAAGTCAAAAACAATAATATCTTAAAAATTAAAAAAATATATATATATACTGCTTGCATGGCTGTAATGGATAGTTCAGCCACATCATGGAACACAGCAGAACACATTCAATCTGCTACTTATCATTCGACATTATTTGTTGAGCAGTGGAATGTTCAAAAGGTATGGATTGCTGCCTTTACCTTTGACTCAAAGTAACAGTTGTTTGAACTAGTTACCCTTGACTCAAAGTAACAGTTGTTTGCACTAATTACCCTTGACTCAAAGTAACAGTTGTTTGCACTAATTAACCTTGACTCAAAGTAACAGTTGTTTGCACTGATTACCCTTGACTCAAAGTAACAGTTGTCTGCACTAATTACCCTTGACTTAAAGTAACAGTTGTTTGCACAACTAAAGAACGATGGAAAGGAACAATATTGTTTTAACCGACGAATTCTTCGTTTGCTTGGAACAAATTGATGATCGGTTTCAAATCTGGTGACGTTCTGATGAAAGATTGCTGGACTTTTGCGTTTTGCATCATGTCCTGCAAATGGCATCACGGCTTGGAGTAGTATTGAATTTCACTTCCGTGTCTTTCTAGAAGGATTGCCGGTACATTAAACTACCAGTGGTACATTTTTGAGATTATGAAACTTATGGTACTTCCGTTTATGTATCATTTGTCATCAGTCATATTGGAACTGGATAATACGTTATCACGCGTTACATATGATGTTCAAAAAGTCTTCTTTACTCATTAAACTGAATTGATTCCTTGTGTGCTTTTTATCTTGAATTGTCAATGTATATGGAAACCTTTATTTCAGAAATTTATCACAACATCAAAAGGTAAAGAATAAATTAGATAGAGTAATTGATGAATTCATTATCCATACTGTTTTGGTAACTTAGAACTTCAAAAGATTTCATGAATGCTCCGATTAATCAAACTGTAATCATGGTATCCCTGCAAAATTTATAGTTAGAAATATAAGAGCAAATGAAAATAATTTATTTTAATTCGTGTGGGGGACCGTTTAAAATATAAATAAAACATAAACCAATAGAGAAAAATTAGCATTATGTTAATTTACGAACATATTTTCTTTTAACTGATTAAAAAATTCTCATTTCATGGTCTTGGGTATAACTTATTAGTAACCATAAATTAACATTTTAGCCTTAGTTTATTTTATTAAATGCGTTTGAAATAATTTACTTTCTTTTGATAATATTGTTTCATATCAAGATATAATTTAAATTAAAAACACTGATAAAAATATAAATGCTGATGTTATGCGTTTAAATCAACGAAATTAAGTTAATTCCTTAATTGATAACAAATTGAAATAAATTTAACTTTACACTAATTAAATGAGGAAGCAACATTTTAGAAGATTAAGAAATCAAATTAAATTTCTAAATTGCCATCGAATTTCATTTAACTGCACTTACGAGTTTAAAATTCTAAATTGATTTAAGAGAGAACGAATGATAATTAAAATAAATCTATTATTAGTCACATTGCATTATTATTATTAATAATAATTATTGTTAGTAATAATATTATTAGTAAATCTATTATTAGTAATATTGCAGCACATATTAGCTATATTTGTTGATAATTTAAAAATATTGAAAGGATTTTTAAATATTAAGTAATTTTAAAGAAATTCTATTCAATGTTTTTTTATTTATTTATTTATTTATTTATTTATTTATTTTTTAATAATTATTTGTTCACTGGAAGTTCGAAAACCACACTGGAATGTAAATGCATGTCTTATATGATTATTATGAGCTGTAAGATATATTAAAGGAACTAAGGATTGGTTATGTATGATTGGGGCTTATTTTAAGATTGGTATAATATTATGAGTTTCTTTTTGTCATAAGTTGTATAAGGAAGCAGTACCTCATCTCTAAATAATTTTTCTGTGAAAGTACATATCCTTTATGGATATCGATATTAAGAAAGCTTTACGATAACTTCTAACTGTTAAATTATTTACACTTTGAATTTCTCTTATTAACGCTATGTCAACAAAATTTATACTATAAGTCCAATGTCATTCTTGATCTTATTTTGTATTAAATTCTCTTAAACGAATCTGAATTCAGGAATTTCTATTATTGAAAAGATTTTAAAAATGTCGAGATTAATCTTTTCATGTCCGTTATGTTATAAGTTTGAGTTATTGTATTTAAAAACCTAAACATTAATATATTTTTTTTTATAAAAATATAAGATAAAATATTTGACAGGGTAAAAGCTAATTTGATTTCTAACCAAATTACAGTACATCTAATAATTGCAAAAATATAAATAATTGTTTGTAATATTATCGAAAGACAGGAACACAAAAATTGAAAATAAGACCTCATCAGATAGTTTCAGATAGTTTTCTTATTTTTTTCATATTTGTGAATATCAGTGAAATAAGCAATATTTCATAAAATTTCAACAATTTTGTAAATAGTAATTATACATACTCTGATATTATCATAATTTTAAATATTAGCTGTGTAAGTGCATTTATTATAATTTAGGAATGGCTGAAATGGTTGATATACTAACAGTAGTTTTTTTAAGGATTCTTTTATGGATTTATTATGTTTTTGTGATACACAATGTAGGTAAAAAGAACAAAGTTGCCATACTAACATTATTTTTATTCTTTTTTGTAATATTCCAAAATAATAGAAGTTATTGTATGATTATTTTATCAATAAACGTTTGGTTTTTTTAAAAATAACTTATTAAGTTAACTACTTAAGAAGATAACATTTGCCATACATATTCTTTACAATCCAATGGCTTATAACCCATCAATTACCATAGTTAAAAAGAACTCATTAATGGTGTGATATTTGCATTTGCAGGCAGGAAGAAGCTATATTATATAACATTTTTAGAAAATTGATCATAATGTATTATTCTGCATCTTAGCAGGGATTTGTAAACTAACATTTAAAGAATTTGGAATAAATTGAAAATTTGTGTAATATTCTACTTTATTTGACAAATATATATTCTACACACTATTATTAATAAAACCACAAATATATGTAGGGGTATATAAATATATATTCTTAATACTTATGAATTATACATATTTGTTTTTAGTGTGTGCCGCCCAACTTGTCTAGTGGTTAGCGTAACTGCTAAGGATGGGGAGGACCTGGGTTCGAATCCCAGCTCGGGCATGGATGTACTTTCTCTTTCTCTCTCTCTGTTAATCTTGTCCTTTCCTCGGATAAATGTAGCTTACCATATAAACGGGTTTGTGATGGTGTGGCGTGGGTGATGCTACTCGTACCTCCGTGGCTTGGTTCACAGGTGCCCACCGGGTAAAGATAAATGAATAGCAGTTTCCTGCCTTGTTGCGGCAAATGGGCTAATGTTACTTACTTACTCAAGGGTGCCCGCTATATGATATAAAAAATAGTGTGTGGAAGCAATTTTTGTAATAAAATATTAATAAAACTTTTGAATATTGTAACATTTATTCCAGTCTCAATAAGACTGAATAAAAATATTTTGATACTGCTTAGAGGAGAGTTCAACCAGAAATATTATTTCTAAACTTTCCAATGGAAATTGTAATAAACAACATGTCAAACGTTGTTAATATAATCAATGCATTTATTTAAAATATTAATTAATAATAAAAACATGATTAAAAAATTGATTTGCGTAATGAAATCATTGCATTTTCCTTAAAAATTATTATAAATTTAGATACTTTAATTAAAGTGTATTGTTCAGATGAAATTTCTTAGATATTAATCTGGTAAGAAATAAAAAAAAATATATTGGACTATTGCTGAAACAAGGATGGACAAAAATATGCTCTGCATAATTCCTATTTATAAATATAATGCAGTAGTCTGCATATTTAATATCAAAAATCATACAAAATTAATTTTTATTTTCCAAAAGAAGCATTTATTCAAAAGCAAGTTTTGAAATTTTATTATTTGAAGTCTTTATATTCATTTGGGGACGAAGCATCTCTAGTGAACTCAATTCAAAACCTCACTCTTCTTATCATTTTCTTTGATTTAAATAAAAATCCTTCCATAAGAAATTTAGGTCAAGAAACCTTCAGTATCTAAACAGCTCTTAAGTAATCCTCTCTGTATTCTTGGAATTTTTTTTCCCTACGTAATCTTCCCTAAACAGTAGTGTCGACCGTGCTTTGTCTGCACCCAATTATGGCTGCGGTTCCCTTTTCGCCAAAAGGAGGATAAAATGCAGGGATAAAAACGAATGTTGCTGCTAAAGCCCCTGGAGATGCGGACAAGCAGTAACTGGAAAGAGGAAATCTTCCAATCCTAATCATGAAAAATGACTCCGACTAGAAAAACAGTTTTTACCGGTTCCCGGTAAGTTGTTAGCATTTATCCTTGTAGCAAGAGTAATTTCCTAGAATTTATGCAGGGATAATTTCGCAGAATTCCTAATAAATTTTTAAGCTAACTGTCCTCATTTGGTATTTTATATAATCTTTTTTCACAAAAAATATATATGAAGATATTTGAAAATCATAAGCACTTACTTAAAATATATAATGTTGAAATAGAATTTGAGATAATATATACGTGAATGATGATTGCTGTAAAAATATTTATTTTTATTCTTTATGAAAAATTATTATCTCCTGTCATAACATATATGTTATTATGAATAAAATATTTCGTTAATGAAATATTTTTCGTTATAATGTTATTTTTTTATTAGTTTATTCTTAAGTTTATAATTTATAATATTTTATATAACAAACAGGCAGCCCAACCTGGCAAGTGGTTAGCGTAACTGACTACGGATGGGGAGGACCTTGGTTTGAATCCCGTCTCGGGCATGGATGTACTTTCTCTTTCTCTCTCTCTGTATTTCTTGTCCTTTGCTCAGATGATGGATGAATGTGGTTCGCCCTATAAACGTGTTTGTGGTGGTGTGGCGTGGGCAATGCTACTCGTAACTCCATGAGTTGGTTCACAGGTGCCCACCGGGTAACGATAAAATGAGTAGCAGTTTCCGGTCTTGTTACGGCAAATTGGCTAATGTACTTACTTGCTTGAGGGTGCCCACCATTAGAAATAAAAAAAAATAACAAACAGTCTATTGTAGGCAAAATACAATTCTAGATCTGAAAAAATACTAATGAATTTACCCAATTCAGTTCTTTCACAGTTCTATATTTTTTTACAAAATTCAGTTACGTAACTCGTATTTAGGTTTTAACGTTCAGTAGCTAATTTTTGCTGATATTTCTTAAGCATTCTAAATTATATCTAATGAAAGAATAGTTACCATAAATGATATCTCATATTCTGGAAGCTTTATGTAATGCAAACTGTAGTGGGGTATGATACACATTAGCTTTATAATCACAAATTCTGATCTCTAATACCACCCAATGCTAAATATTTTTCAAGTATTTGAACTATAGTATTATTTACTTTTAAATTTTTATAAATATCATTAATTAGATACTATTAACCATATTTATTTTATTGATTTTATAAAATTTTAATTTTTTAACAACTCAACAAAAAATAAAATTGATCTTATTAAAATTGAATTAATAAACTAAATAGTACAGAATCATTTCGTATTATTTGTATATTATTATTTTATACTCTCTAAAAATACTCGGGATTTTGGGTTGCCTTTTACAAAAGAATGCAATATGCTTAATCCAGTTGAAACTATTACCCGTAAGTGTTTCTTGCCAAATCACGAGTATTACATTTTTTTTATGAAATTGTTTGTTTAGAAAACAAGCGTCTGTTGCGCAAAATAAAGAAGAACGCGAATACACAGAAAAGACAATTGGAAAAGCTACCTCCACCTCCACGTAAGAACAGTTTTTACTGTGGGACATTCAAGTATAAAAATAGTTAGAACAGTATTAACTTGTTTTCTGAAAACAGACAGAACTTTTCAGATGCTTCAAATATTAAGAGCAAATTAATGCATTCCAAAAGTGGATTTTAGAGATAAAAAAATGTATTCAAGCATTTGGAGAAAGAAAATTCAAGACTTTTGAAATTATTTCTCTTGTTTGATACAAACTAAAACTTATTTTCATTCCATAATAATGTCATGACTTTTTTCAGTGGTATTAAATTCCTTGTAAGCAATAATTAAAATACCAATTAACCTTCTTGTGACAAAAGTGAATGTATGGCGACAAAAAAAAATAAATAAATAAAAATAATAAATAAAAAATATGTGTCTCATAATTTATAATAAAATGCTGCAAACATTAAAAAGTTACATCTTGCAAGATCAGAGAGGATAACTTACACATATGATTTCGAAATTATGGGTTACACTAAAAATTTTCTAAAAAATGATGCTTTAAAATGTTTTAAGTGAAAGAAATGTGAAATTATGAACAGTTTTCCAAAAACATCGATAATATGAAGATAGCCTTTTTTCCAAACTCTGAAATGAGAATTTTTAAATAAATCTAAAAATGTTAACTCTGATTTACATCAATATGTTTAACTAATTTTCTTCTTTTTTTAGTTTTATTTGGTAATGAAAAACATTGAGTGTATTTTGCTTCTTCATTTTCTCAATATTTTTATTTAAAATTTTGGGAAATTTCAGATAGATTACAGCTAATCGGGAATTTTTAAACGTAATATTATTGTTTAATTTTATTTAAATTAAATTTATAAAGTGTAATTTTTTTTTAAATCATTGTGTTTTGTTATGTGTTCAAATAATCCACATTGTTACGAGTTTCTTAGTGGAGACGAGGATATTATAATGAAGAAATAAAGAAAATTATTCTTTTAAACGAACAATTTATTTACAGCTCTCTTTGTTACAAACTGACTGCAGAAAGTTCAACTTAAAGCATTTGCATTGGATAAAAAAATACAGTTTCTATAACTTGAAAAGCTTAACTGCAGCTATCAGAGCTGGAGTTACAATCGTCTGATTGGCTAACTTTCTAATGACTCACCGCTTGTCTAAGGCTGATATTTATACCTTTTAGGAAATTCCCAGAAACCCCTTTCTTGGAATTTTTTAAATATTCCTATAGTGATTTTATGTTACCTTGATTATTAATAATACATTATATATTGATACCATTGGCTCAAAATTTAATAATGTCGACCAAAGTTTTGGTGTAGAAAATGTCGCCATGTTGCCAACGATAGTCGCAAGTCACCAAGCTACTTTAGACAATACCAGTTTCTATCTCAGCTCAAAACCACGATTTTCTAAGAATCAGCATTGCTTAAAGAATAATTTCACAAGTTAAAAGATAATAGCTCACTAAAACAAGTAATTAAAAAAACTGTAAGGTATTTACACAAATATTTATATTGACAACTAAAATAAGTTTGAAAATAATTTCATATAAGAATTGTATACATCAGTAATTTGTGAAAAAGATGCGCTTTTTAGGAATAGATACTGCTCCAAATATCATAGATACGATAAAAATAATTTTGATGTTTATCCTACTTAACGATAAAAATAATTTTTATGTTTATTCTACTTAACTTCAATTTATTTTATCACTTTGCTAATAATTTTCATTTGTTCTCATTATTAAAGTCGATTCCTAATTTGAAAATACATTTACTTTTCATTTAATATATATTTTTCAACCATTTTTTGAGAGTTAAGTTGATAAGACAATATGCTTTTTTAAATTTCAAATGTATTTATATCACGTTTCTTTGCAATGTGTGATGAAGAGCTTTGATTCATTTAAAATGAACCTACCATATGAATTCAACTACATGCTATTACAAATTTACACACTTGAAATGTAAATTAAACCCACTAATTTATGAACAAAAAGATATAATGTGTTAACCTATTAATAACTAGAATAGAAATGCCTTTGTCATATATATTAGAATTTTTTACATTTTTGCTGATCTAAATATAATGTTACATTTTCTTTTGTCAAGTTAGTTTTTATTAAACTGTCAGAATTTATATTTTTAATCAACTTTCGTAGATTTGAAATTGTAAATAATTCATTAAAACATTAGTATTGGAAAAAGTAATTTTTTGAGAAATAAGGGACTAATTACAATGCAAAATCCTTAAGAATGGTAATGACTTCAATAATAAATTTTTTGATTAAAAAATTATGTCGACATAAAATAATTTAAATGATAAAAAATTATTTAAAATAAATTTATCAAACATAAACGCAAAAAAATACATATGTTACTAAATACATACAAAAAATATACATGGATTACTAATATATAATTACTGTTCATCAAAGGAAGATAGAGAGATATTTGCTCTTACTCATAATATAATATTTTTTAAAATAAATCATCTTTTGAAAAATCATCAAATAGTTGTAAAAGGATTATAAAAATATTTCAACCAATTCATTATTTTATCATAAAAATGAAAGAAACAAGATTTTTATTGCAGGTTTTTCCTACTGGATCATGAAGTAAAAATCAAAAGAAAAACATGTGTTCCCCACCTTAAGCTTCCAGCCAATATTCTTGCAAAGCTTTTAGTGTCATATGCTTTTTCTATTTTCATTCACTGAATGAAATTGCATTTTCCAAAAAAGCTCTTTGATATTGTGAAAAAGTAGGAGAAACAGCTGTTGATAGTAATAAAAATGATAAGGAAATATTTTATATTAATTTAATGGCATGTAAGTAGGGAATGCACAGTAAAATATAACGATTGATTTACTGCTCATTTTAATTTTCAATAAATGTTTGTTTTTTGTTTTATCTTTATCAATTTTTAATGAAATTTTATCTTATCTGAAGAATATATTACAATTTTTTTCATGTTCTGTGACATTTGATGTAGTTTGAAAAAATCTCATTTTCTAAATTTATACTTGAATAGGAGTAAAGAACATTTTGTTTGATTGAACTTTTGAAGAACAGTGGCATAAGTAGATTTTAAGTATATTATACAATTTATATGACAAATAAAGACAACAAAATTTTAATTAAAATTTAATAGGTTATTAAAGCTTGAATATTTGTTAATAAAAATTATAAATTTTTGTAAATTTAAAAATTAATGCATAAATTGTTGTTTACAATGTCCTGCTACTAGGTTCTTCAGCTATCAGAGTCACAGGCAACGGCATATTTATATAATGCTTCATCAAATGGGCATATCATAGTTACACCGAAAGCGTAATTTAATGTTTTGGTGAGGCCACGGTGGCCTGGTTGGTTAGGGCGTCGTTCTCGTTACCAAAAGGTAGTGAGTTCGAATCCCGGCTTAGCCGAAGATCCATCGTATTCACTAATGGTGACTGGGGCACGTAAAATCTGTCGGGTCGCAATATCTTCCATGTTCCCATTACAAATTAATACCTCTGGGGGTGGTTGGAGTCAGGCTTTGGGTCTTCACTGGTTTCAATCTCTAAATTGGAAGATTTAGATGGTGCTGCCATCTTTGACCCGAAAGTCGTACTTCCACCTTCGTATGAAAGTGCTCTATTGAACAACGGAAGACGCTCTCTCTGATTTCATTCGCCTAGTCTCTGACGGGCGGGCTTGGTGTTGCCAAGTGTCATTAAAAACAACAATAACAATGTTTTGGTAATTTAGAAGCAATGATCGTGCAAAAGAATCCCAGGCTTGGCCTCTTACTACCATAAGTATCATTTCACATGGAGGATATTGCGACAACAATTTATATTTCATGCAACAAACATCATTTTTAAATAAATGCACTTTCGTTTGGGTCAAGATTCAAACTCAGTGCTTTCTGATAAAGAGAAGGACCATTTAACTAACCAGGTTACAGTGGTCTCTGAGGGTATGGATTAAAATATTTTATCACACGTAAAACCATCACTTAAAATATAAACCTGGTCACTCGCAAAACCATTACTTAAAATATAAACTCCGACAATTAAAGTCTTATTATACTTCTTTTACAATTCAATTCTATATTTAATGGCAAACTAAAAAAATAATTTATAAGCGATTTCAGTACAATTATTTAAGATTTTAGATTGCACTTTTACTTAAATCCATTTATTCTCTTTTAACGAATATTTTAACAATTTTCCAATGGCACGTGTAAAATTTATAATTTTATGTTTCGTTCAATTATTCAATATATTTTACATTTTCAGTATTTTTTTGTTCTAGATTTTTTTAAATAAAATTATATTTTTTTTATTGTGAAATAAGTTTTTAATTCGCTTTTTACTTTTCAAGAAATTAATTCGCAATATATCTTTCTCTTTTATCTGTATTTAACCATTTTTAATATTTTTATAGACTTAAAGAACATTAAGACACCATTACGAAAACAAAAAATATTTATACATTTTCATAAAAAAAATATTATACATTTTATCTCCCTGCAATATGTATGTTTGCATGGCCTAAAGTATAGAGCTCATAAATAACTAGGATAATTAGAGAATAAAATAAATAAATTTTTGTATTAATTAGAAATTTTAAATAAACACTGAAATTATTATGATCAATTTAAAAAATAAGCTGACTTCTCCTTTTTTTGATTTAGATATTTTAGATGTAGTATGATTATGTATTGAACGCTCTAAAACATACCTAATGGCTCTATTATATCTGTGGCTGGAAATTGTATGGACTCAGGTAGATGTTTAACATCCTTCACATGTTCAGCAAATCACGAATGGAAGAGTTCCACCATATGGATAGCTGCCTTATCATCCCAAAAAATTCTGTCTTCTACGGGAAATAAAATTTAAAGATGTACCTGATCATCTAAAATTTCTCTGTACTTTACCTCAGTCATTTTTCCATTCAGGGTTACGAGTGTTCTTGTATAAAACCACGACATGGTTGCTCATAGGATGACAGACTCCAAGCTTGACAGTTGGAAGGGATATTGGCAATCATACGCTTATGCACTTGTTCTCTAAATATGTAGCAGTCCTGTTGGAGGAAAAAAGGAGAAAGAGGATTTGTCATACCATATTACTTTCTCCCATTTATCAACCGAGCAGGTTTTGTGATTTTGACATCACTGTAAATGACATTAATAACGGTGACAAGTAACTTGGCAATTTCTGCTGAATCCATAAATGATCTTTTTATAAATTTGCTTTCTAATTGTAAACATTAAAATTAGAGAATATATTTGTTAACTAAGATCTGCTGTTACTTTTGCTACAGTTGTTCTCATTTTAGATGTTAATATCCAGTTCAATATCCATCGGTCCCTTTCACTGATTTTCTTTTTCTCGTCCACTATTTATATTTGCTGAGCTTGTATTTCGGTGTTGTATGTATATTGTTATGATTTTAAGCATTGTTCATCTAAAAATGTGTAAAAATATGAGTATTTTGGTGTATATATACTGCAAACAGATGGACTCTATATTTTTATCTCTCTGAAAATCTAAGAGTTCTGAAACTTTATGCTGTTGAAAGTACCCACGACTAACAAAACTTTAATAAAACAATCAAGTAATGCCAAATTAGCATTTATTTTCACCAAAAACTGATTATTTTTATAGTTTAATGTGCTTAAGTGCATTCAAAAATGTAATTTTTATTCATAGGTGTTTTTATTTTTTTTGATAAAAACCTGATTAAACATTACTTTATATGATCTAGTAATATTACATTACAGTGATCGAGTAACTTTGTAAACTTATAATCTTTAAGCACATGAGAAACGTTGTAATACTTTTTATATATGATGATTAAAGCATGTATTTTAAGTGCATGCTATTAATGAGGAAATTGTAAGTATGAAATTAAAAAAATAATACAAAAATAAAAATAAACTGTTAATATGTTGTATGATATTAAAAAAATGAAAAAATATAGAGGAAATAATATATAATTTTAAAAATGATTGTATTTCTAATAGATAAGAAAAATATGCATCTAATTGATTTTGACAAGTCTATAGCAGTGCCCTCATTTGATTAGTTAAATGAAATTAAAAAGTCACAAAATTAAAACTGCCTGTAAAACAAATTCAAATAAAAGGGTATCATTATATAAAACAGTCAGATGCACTAATCAACAAGTAATTTGTAAAAAATCTGAAAAACGGCTCATTTACTCTGAATAAAATAAATTGCTTTTATCTCTTTTAACCCATACACACAAATACCTTTTATAAATATACAATTCTACAAAACGAGTTAGTATTCAGCATTTTAAATAACATGTTAAACATTTATGTAATGAAATTTCACATTTTTTTCTATGCATATCACAGTTGATGTGCTTGAATAATTGAAATAGTTGACGTATCTATATGTGCTTAAAATGAAAAATAAAGGTACATATGTATTGCAATTTACTAATTTAGCCCTTCAAATATTTTAGGTGAAATATGTATTTTAAATCAATTTCATAACTTAGAAAAGATTCAAGAATACGCAGAATATGCTTTAATAACTTAAAATAAATGTTAAATCTAAAAATAATGAATAGCTTCAATTATAAATGAATATTACGTTAGATCAGAGAAAATTATGAAGAATATGTTCAATAATATAATTAAATTATCAAAAATTTACAGAAATAATAAAAATCAAAACAAATGAAATATCTGTATTACTAATTAAATTATGTTTCACGTTTACCTAAAAGAATTTTATTTAGGATTTAATTGATTAACTGCACAGAAATGAGTATTTTTGATTATCATGAAATTGAAATTCATAAGGTATATAAGGAATCATTATCTTTTATTACAAATTAAGTGAGCTATAACTTAGGAAAAAAAAGTTACATCTTTCTTAAATTTTTTACTGAATAAGGATTATACAAGTAAAATTTAACATTAAATCAATATTTAAATTGCTGGCAGTTTAAATCATTTATCAAAAATGTTTTAATTTTTATACATTCTTTAAATAAACTACTTATAATTTGAAATATTTCACCAAAAACAATATATTGTAATTAAACTTTAGGTATTTTATAAAAATACAAATGTAAAAATATCGAAGTCTGAATTCTGAAAATAAACACCAGAAAAATCTTCTTTTAACTTTTTTTTTAATGTATTTTCTCGTCATTTATTCTACCCCATTTAAATATCAGAAGATTATTCTCTCTGAGATCAAGTTATTCTTTTTATATTTTTCAAAGCTAAGTTACGAATATTGAAAAATGAAATAAATGTCATCACTGATGAGAATTCAAGTATTGGTTGTATTTTCATTAGTGATGACATTTTTTTAACATTATGAATATCAGTTCTCATTCTAATATAATCAAGACTATATAAAAAAAAGTAAATAATTTTAATTTTATTGGAAAACAAAATTTTCATAAAATTATTTGCAAACTATGGCAAAATACTACTTTTTTCAATATATTGGTTGAGTTTCTAATGTTATATATTTTATACATATTTTATATATTATTATAGGCTATCAGATGATCTATATTCTTATATTCAATGATAATATATAAAATATGTATTAATATATAAATATAATAAAATTATTTGCAAAGTATGCCAAAATAATACTTTTTTTTAAATATATTGATTGAGATTCTAGCTTTATATATTTTATACATATTTTATATATTATTATAGTATATAAAGATATTCTACATTTTATGTTTTCTTTATGAATTAAGGAATGAAATTTTTGTTTATTTGTAGATTCTTAAATAAATTAAATTATTCCGATGGTAACATTAATCTTTATATCTTTCAATTTAATTGTGCACTAGAAGTCATTAATATTTCAAAAGTGTGTAAGATTTGTCACTAATAACATTAATATCGTGCAAAAATAGGAACATTATGAATATCTGAAATTTTTAATATCTGGTGGCTTACATATTTTATAAAAATTGAAAGTTGAACACATCTGGAATGCCCTTATAGGTTAAACAAACTTCACATTTTAGCAAAAACATTTTTTGTCACTTTATTATTTTATAAGACACCATAATGTAAAAGTGATGAAAAAATTAGTAATGTGATATATGAGCTCAAAATTATTTACACCTATCTTATTATGTATTCTTAAATATCAATTATCATCTATCTAATGATAATGATAACTTCTTTTCACGTATAAATCACACCAATATATGCTTTGTCATATTCTCCAAAAATATTTTTCCTAGCTCATAGTGTAAAATACCAAAACTCTTCTGCGATATTTAGAAAATCCTTGGGGATATTTAGAATCAACCCCACATTTAATGATTCCCGAATTTGAAAGCTGTAAGCACCCATTTAAACCATCTTACAAAACTAATATATTATGTTATATTTCTCAAACATACTTTCAGTTATTTCATTTGATATCCAATCTAAAATATAAGGATGAATTATTAATGGTAATTGGTAATAAATTTCAGAAACTATCAAAAATGAAATCTATTTGAAAAATGGTTTGGATCATTTAAAACAAGATTTTTATAAGGTTTTTTGAGATTTATATAAAGTATTTTTGATAGTATTAAACAAAAATTCTGTTACTAAATTTTTATATAAAAACTTTTTATACATCATTTTCCTTAAAATGCAATTTTTAGAGTTCATTATATTATAAGAAACGTTTTCTTATTATTTTTTTTTTGATAATTTAAAAAAGTGAAAAAAGCAAATATATAAATAGATAGAAAAGCTCATATTTATATATATTTAATCAAATGTTTTCTAAATAAATAAATCTTTGCAATTTGAAATGTTCAATGAAATTGTAGTAATTCAATACACAATAATTTTCTTTCCTTAAATGTTGTTTTCATTGCTTTTTTATTCTAACAATTCTATGCGTTATGCTTGGTTTTATATCTTTTGTTCAACAATTTCAACTTCAAAAATTTTTAATGTATTGTATATAATTGCAAAAATCATATTTAATAAATAACATTCATGCTACATATTCCTAAAATCAATATTTTATACTGCGCATTGTATTTAGTTGATAATTTGTTATATAGCCTTTTAATATAGCATATTGCATAGGCTAATGGCCAAAGGCTATTGTAAGATCTTTTATCATCAACTGTAAATTATGTGAATATATATTGCATTATTTTCCTAGATGTTGGACCGTATTCAAGTGTCGGTAAGAACGAAACCGGAAAACTCCCAAGCACTCACAACACATTACATTGCACGTAAAAGAAAAGAAAGTTACATCCATTTCCTATTGTTCAACATTTTCTTAGAGCATGAAGCTAATAAACAACCTTATGCTATGAAGAACGATGTGCTATCAATATTTGAAATGAGTAATTGTTTTATAGATACGATAATAAAATACAAAAATATCTATTACACTATATTAAAATTATTGCATTAAATATCACATATGCCATTCATATTCGTTTAGTTTATTCATCCACACAATTTATATTCGCTTAGTAACATTGGAGTTTTAGAATGCATTAGTGCTAGCGAAGGATTTCTTTGGCGAATCTAATCTTTATTTCAATCTAAGCATCATTTCTTATTATTTATTAGTTTTCTAATAATTGTTAGTTGGCATTATTTGTTCTTGTTTATGATCTTAGTCATTTGATTCTCACTGACTACCTTTCCACTGCATAACTAAATTCTAAAATAAGTACACTCTTTTATATTTCTTAAAAGTTAAATTATTTTATAATTTAAGATTCTCAAGCGGACAATATACATTTTATATTTGAAATTTCTGGCTATTTTTCTGTATTTTCCCTATAATTATACTGTATACAAACTTAAATTAGAAAATTTATAAATTCTTGTCATAGCACTAATAATAAATACCAACATATATATAAATTTATAAAAATAATTTTTTTTCTTAATTACAAATATTCATCGTGGTATAATATTTTTTTAACGATTTAGAATTACTGAAAATATTGTCATTTTTAAAGATTCACTAATGCCAAGGAATTATATATTTCAATTGGAGTAATAGTTAGAGGTTTTAAATTAGTATTAATGTTGTTGTTACCTATGAAGTCAGAAATGATGTCAGAAAGAGCGTCTTCCGTTTTTGAATAGAGTACACTCATTCGAAGGTGGAAGTACGACGTATTCTAGCGTATAACTTTCGTATAATTATAATTGATTACCAACTTATTGCAAAGACCTCTAAGAAATGTATGATTTCTTATTGATAGTTCATATTTTTATGTATAAATAGGTGTTAGATTATTAATAAAATCAAATGAAAAATAGGTATTTTTTTTAAGTATTTATCAAAAAATAAGTAAAATATAGCGGGTAATTTGCAAAAATAAATGCTTAATCAGAGAAACTGTTTAATGTCCTGCACAATTCTGTTAATATCATTACAATAAATTTTTATCATAAATAAAAATTGCAAAGAAATATAGAATTATTGCTACTGCTAGTTTGCAAAGTACAAGTAACTGTATTAACTTCAGAAATAAATATTTGTTGTTGTTGTTACTAATGACACTTGGTGAATGAAGTATAAAAAAAAAAAAAGGTCTCGTTTTTGAATAGAGCATACTTATTCGAAGGTGGAAGGTGGAAGCTGGGTTTTCCAATTTAAAGATTGAAGCCAAAGAAGACCCACAACCTGACTCTAACCCCACAGAGGTATTAATTTGGAATAGGAACATGGAGGACATTGCGAGCCGACATATTTTACCTGCCCCCGTCCCCGCTAGTGAACACAATGTATTTTCGGCTAAGCTTGGATTCAAACTCACTATTTTTCGGTAATAAGAATGATGCCCTAACCAAAGAAGCCACGGTCCTTTTAAATTAGTAATGTTAGTTAATTTTAATTAATTTCATTTTTAAGATACCTATCTTGAACAATTGAAATACGTGGTACCTGTTAATCTAGAAAAATTTTTTTTTTCTAAATTTGAAGCATAAAATATTGTGCTTAATTGATATACCATAATCAAAATATTAACAGTTTAGTAAAATAAATAAATCCGAAAAATATAAAAAAGTCCATAATTTTCCCTATTTATACACTTATGATTTTATGTTTAAGAAAGTGAAAATTAAACAATAATAAATGTGTATGTATAGAGAGAGAGAGATTATTTTTTTTTCCAAAACACTGTTGGTAGAAATACAAAGATTACTGCAAAAATATATCATTTTATGCATTGAGGAATTCAAATAAATTTTTTCTGGAGGAACAAATAATACCAACAAAAATTTAATAATCTTCTCTATTTGATTTTTAATAAATTCCTGTAATAAATATAGAATTTTACAGAACGCAAAATATACTTTTACAGTATTAAATAAAATGCAACTATAAAATGTATCAGCAGTGTATTCATTTTTTATGAAATTTCTACAAACTATTAGTAGCCGAAAGCTATAATGTAAGTTAATCTCTTTGTGCAAAGAAGAAAATTCAAAATGACGGTTTGAACACTCAATAAATTAAAAAAAATGTTAGTTTATTGAACTTGCGTAAATTAAATTTGAAGTCTCAATGAATACGTAAAAGCTCATAAGTATCTTTGTCTATTGAATTACATACTGAAATTTCTTCAACATATTCATTTTTTATTTAAAATAAAATTGCCGGTTATAAAACGATACGATTTTTCTATGATTTTTTCATTCGCATAATTTACGGCTAAAGTTGTCAATATAAGCATGGAACACGTATTAAGTAGTGAAATCTAAAACAATAGAATCATAGATTGGATATTTACATCAGATAATAAGGAAAAGTCTAAAATTTATTTCAATGCAACCAAAAAACTTAATCTATAGTAGTTTATTTTCGGCTTGTTTGGATTGGTAACTTGAATAAAATTTTGCTTGACAGAATATGCATATCAAAGTTCTTTTATATAACGAAGGATATACAAAATCAAAAAAATAAACTTTGGAAGAGGAAACAATTGAAAAAAATGATTTAAAAAATGTCAATTTTTTATTTATTTAAGAAAAGGAAAGCACACCAATGGCAAAAAAGTCTGACATTGAATCTGTGATTTTTAAAAATATAATTTAAGCAGTATTTAGAAGCTGAATTTATCTTAGAAAGTAAATATTTTTTGCCTTTTTTAGAATTGGTATCTAGTCTAAAATTTAATGATTACATATTCAGATTATGATTTCAAAAGCTTACTATAAATTAAGAGCAAATGCATCCTAAAAAGATAAAATTTAAAAAACTCTATTACCTAAAAAGTTAAGATTTATGCTACTCACTAAAAAGAGTTATTATGAAATACTTCGAGATAAATTTTTATTTAAATTTATAAGTTTGCCATTTAAAAACATCAAATAATAAAGAGAATTGCATATAAAATTTCGATTTTTTAAATTATAATATAAAACATTTATTATTTCATCTTAATTTGCAGTTTTTCACTAACAGCTGGAAAAAACTTATATACAATTAGAAGCTTATAATGATAGTTTATTTTATTTATTGTTGAAGGGATTTCACTATAAGTGATAAACCTCTTTTTTATTAAAAATCAACTATTTAATATCAAATAAAAAAAATAAAAATATTAATGTTTTGTAAGTATTCTTTCAATATTGTCTTTCTTCCTTGTTACTAATTTCATAAAATGTTCAACTATTTCTTCAAAAAATCTTTTATGACTAAATCCATCTTGAATTTTATTTTTAAACGAGGTTTTTGAAGTTTAAATAATTGTTTCTGCACATATTTGAAAAATGTGTGAGCAAATATTTCATAAGAGCAAGAACTTGAGTTAAAATTTATTGTTTATTTTATAAGCAAAGCAAAAGAGATTTAAGAAATATACATTTTCTGTGTTAGAGTATATCATTGATTAGAAATAATTGATATTGTAATCAGACGATATATAATGAATAGAACAAATGCAATATTATTCAGTCCTATTCATCAAATCATCTGGCTGTTCATCAATCTTCTGATGGGAATTAATTGAAGCGAAAGCTATATCATGAATATTTCATGAGTAATTCACAATTCACGTAGCAATTGTGCTTTTCAAATACATTGCACTTAAGTATCAATGCAAAATATTTTGTTTAATAATTAAAGCAAAAGTCACAAAGTTTGGAAATACTTTATTAGGCATTATATATTGATAAATGGTATATTCATGATATTTTAAATAAGTAAATGTAAAATATACTATTGCATTAAATTACTATGTGAGAATCTGATTACAATAAAGGAACCCTTAAAAGAAAAGCAAATAAACTGGAAAAATTCGGTCAAGGAAAAAGCATTAGTTCTTTTGCGTTCCTTCAGCAGATTATTATACATTGATTTGAAATAGAAATCCTTGCTTCATTTGAACTTCCAAAATTGAAAAATATCTCCAAATTAAATAAATTCGTTTTGGGTCTATACTTGTTATTTAAATTTCATTTAGACAATAATACAAAACATGCAGTTTCGGTGATAGAGGAAAATGCGCTGAATGAAAAGTTTTTATGGTTTGAAGATTAGCAAATTGAAAATGAGAACAATTTCTAAGCAACCAATCACATACGTTAAATATTTTTATTCATTTTATGGTCCTTTTATATTTGAAGCAGTTTTTCACTTATGTTTTTTTATGAGACAAAAATGTGTAGAATACTAGCACTCTTGAGAACAGAATTAGGAAAATCAAGACTCCCTAAGACGATTGCTAAAAACCAAAATAATCCCTATGAAAGAAAAGCTAATTTTTTTCATTTTTAAAAACTGAAATAAATGTAATTAGTTCATAGAAATAAAATAAATCAAAATCAGATTGCAAAATATATCTATACAAAGATATTTCATTTGTACAGCCTAAATGATTAAATAATAGGAGAAGATATTTGTTAGCAAATAGAGAGATTATAATGAATAGAAAAAAAAACAATGAAATAGTATACAATACCGGTTTTCAGAATTTAATTACTTGCAATCCAAAATAAATACCTCAAAATATTCGTATTCTTCAAGAGAAAAAAGAAAAGTATACTTAAATATAATGCTTATGTAATATGAATATAATTAAATAAAAAATAAATGGCACACGATCATAAAATAAGTAAATGGAAAGTAAAACTATTGAAACAACTAATAAATAGTAAAACTATTCATTTGATATCACGTTTACGATGCAATTTTGCTGTAACAGTTAATTGTCAGTAAAAGACAAAGAACAAAAGGGAAGCATTTTTATTTGTCATTGTTCATCATTTTTTATTTCGTGAAGATGTTTGTGTTTTTTGTCCAACGTAACAATCCGTGATGTAAGCAAACAGGTAATCAAATATATTTTATTGTATTGCATTTTTTTTTTACTCGATGGATGTCACATTCTTCAAATATTTATGTAATTTATGTCGATTAAGCATGATTTAAGATATTATGCTTTACAATGAGAATTTCGGCCCTTCAATTTTTTTTAGTGTGTTCCCCTATGCTGTATAATGTGTTTGAATATGTATGAATGTATATTGAAAAACTTGCGAATGAAGGGGAGATTATTTTTGAAATATTATTTAAATAAATATAATATTGATATAAATTAATGAGTAAATTATTTTAAAAAAAAAGTATAATATTGAATAACCTTTTTGGACATTTTTCCCTACCTATATCTATAAAATACTAATATAATCCTTAAAAATATTTCAGTACTTTAAAATTATTTTATTAAAACAGCTACATGCACAAAACGCATTACGTGTTCTAAAATGTCGGAATTGAAAGATATATGATTTACTAATGATTAGGTATTTATTGGTCAAGTAATTTGTAGTAGTGAACCAACAATGTGCTTAAGTAAATAAATCACACCACAACAAATTCATACCAAGCTGTGTTTTAGCATTATTAAAAGATGAAAAATTCTTTCAATACCGTATATAAGAAGAAATGCTTACAGCATAATTTTTACTTTGACAAAGATTGTATCGTAATCTACTCTTTTTGTATTTTAAATCGTTACTTATTTCTCTCGAGATCCTTTTTTGGTCAGCAAAAGATAGAAGCCACAAGTTCAGAACACTCACAAGGAATGGCATTCAGAGTCTCAGCAGCTTGCTATTAAAACGGATGCTCATGTAAAGATCTTACCCACATTTCCTTAAGAAATTGCAATGTCATTTTACGACTCCTAAGCCAAAAATATAGTCTTCTTCAAAACCAAAAGTTTCTATACAAAAAGTTCTACAAAGTTTGCAATAACATAAAATGACATCTTGATGATTTTCAGCAACCATTGAAGCTATATCACTTGAAGCCAGGCAATGGGCTATGAGTCTTTTCTGGTAAGAATCTCTAAAATTAGAAGATTCAGATGGTGCTGTCATCTAAGAGCCGCTATAACAAGAGCATCGCAAAGACTATGAACAATGACGAACCTGAACTCAAGAATTTAGCGATGTCATTTTTTAAAGAAGTTTTATCATTTCTTTCTCGTTTTGCATTCTCGTGTTGCATCTTGATAATCAGTAAAGCATAAATTATAAAGTTTCTGTAACCGTATAAATTTTTTACGTTTTCCTCTTTGTCAATCAACATATCTCGTTTTATACTTTAATATCATTCAATAATGGATAAACCGCCGCCCACCTGTATAGTGGATGGGACTACAGATAGGGAGGACCTGGGTTCGAATCCTTCGAAGTACTTTCTCTTTCTTTCTCTCTGTTTCTTGTCCTTTCCTCAAATGATGGATGAATGTGGCCCGCCCTATAAACGGGTTTGTGGTGGTATGGCGTGGACGACGCTATTCGAACCTCCGTGACTTGGTTCACAGGTGCCCAACGGGTAGCGATAAAATGAGTAGCAGTTTGCGGCCTTGTTGCGGCAAATGGGTTTATGTACTTACTTGCTCAAGGGTGCCTGTCATTAGAAATAAACACAAAATTTGGAAAATTTTAAATTATAATGAAAATCTGTTAGATTTACAATATTTGATATTCAATCTTGTAATTCCGAAATAAAAAAATATATCATTTCTTTGACAGAAATCAGTTATATAATTTCTTATTATTCATGATGTAGCTCTTTTTATGAATGCTTTCAAATAATAAAGATTTCATTTAATGCACTGGTTTTAAAATAATGAATACATGCATACTCCCAAAATATATTCTGTGGGAATTATTTATAAGGGAAAATGATTAAATATAAAATCACTAATGCTTTAAATTCCGAATTTAAGAAATATTTATGAACTCCACTTTAGATTTTACATCATCTTGAGAAAAAACAAAAGCTGTCATTTTAACTTAATGAAAATAATGAAAAATATGTAGCATATTAAAAGACTTATGTCAGATTTACTCAATTGTAAATAAAGAACATAGTCATAACAATATGATACAATAATTCAATATTTTAAATAATAAAAGAAAAAAAACAGCTCTTACTTTATTTGAAATCAATACTCTTCTTTTAACATTTTTGTGATTCTTAATACTTAGCAAATTAAATATTAATGCAAAATTACGAGAAGAAGAAGTTTTCTTTTAAATTGTATACTTTAAGAAAAGATTCTGCGAATCGATTTTTATCTCTTTCTCCAGGGACTGCCTTGTTTTGCTTTTAAAGTAACTTTTAGTATCTGGAAATCTAAAATAACATTGACAAAAAATCAGTGTTCATTAGGATCCACAATTTTGGACAATTAATCGATGTTACAGGGAAAAAATTGTTGTGCAATGCAGTTTCACTTCTGTCCATAGTAAAAAATAAACAGTGATTTGTTATACACATAAGTAAACGAAATTAAATCAATGACTATTTTATATATATGAATTAAATGATATTTTTTAAATTAAATAATGTATTTGAATGAAATTTAACTGGTATTTTAAAAAAAAATGTAATTCTGGGGAAAATCAAGTAAATTGAATCATTTCGATATAGAAATATTTAAAATAAAAAGGTTGATTATGTGACATATCTATTTGGTGACCAGTAGGTAAATAAAGTACTAACTTATCTATACAAACTTTACCATTTTCTATATTAACGCTATAAATAATTTCAAACTATTTTATTTTAAACTGCAATATGTTTTCTATGATCGAGCAGTTAACATTAGAAAGAGTGTTAATTCTGTTAAATTATTTTTAGTATTCAGGTTGAAATAAAATTTAATTTCATTAGATTCATGTCTTAAAATAATCAATTATAGCAGATACTTTTGTCGTATACTAATTTAGACAAGCAAAAAATGTTTTAAAAAAGTGGGTAATGAGTGTATGTAAAATAATTAATTTATTTTTGACTTCAATTTTCTCCTATTTTTTTAGTATTGAAATAACTAGGCCACGGTGGCCTGTTTGGTTAGGGTGTCGTTCTCCTTACCGGAAGGTAGTAAGTTCGAATCCCAGCTTAGCCGAAGATCCGTTGTGTTCTCTAACGGTGACTGGGGGACGTAAAATATGTTTGTTTGCAATGACCTCCATATTCCCATTCCAAATTAATACCTCTGGGGGTGGTTGGAGCCAGGTTATGGGTCTTCTCTGGTTTCAATCTCTAAAATTGGAAGATGAAGATGGGGGAAGATGCAGATATATATATATATATATATATATATATATATAAATGTGTTCCCATTCTTTATTTGCCAAGTCTTGCAAGTGGATAACAAATTTTATGCATGTATAAAATACACAATAGTGTTTTACATAAACTGAAGTTTCATTGCTGTCATATTTTGTTTAATATAATATATATTCTGAATACATTTATAATAAAAAGTATTTCCACATTTGTTTTTTTTTAACTTATAGAAATTATTTAATCAATATTTTCGATTAAATAATTTCTATGAGTTTAAAAATAAAAATGTTTTATAAAGCACATTATATCAATTAATAATGTAATAGCAAATAAATAAGTAATAAATTTGTTGAACAAGTAGTTTAATTTAAAAGAATTTGAATAATTAGCGTCCCTTAGGCAGTTTTCTTATGAATTATCGAACATGAATATTTTTAATTATATATTGGGATATAATAAATGATCACTTATTTTACATTAACTGAAAGTCATTATTTTTTATTCTTTCAATTTTTTAACTGGGGTTTCATTTTTTTGAAATTTCCAATTATATTTGTAATTCTTTGGGAATATTATTCACTGTTGTATAACATTTTTGATCACTTTCCTATTTTTTTACAAAATTACGTAGCATGACATTATTATTTAAAATTTCTTATTTATTCATTGTTATATATTTAAATTTTATATTTCCGATTAAATATAATTTAATTATGATAATTCATTTATTACAAATTCTTAATTAAAAAGTACTTAGTTCTAATTAAACATTTGAAATTACTGTTAATATTATTATCCATAATCAATTTTTAACTCAAATGTATTTATTAAAGAAAAAAACTTTGACACAAAAATGGATATATTTAGAATTAAAAATAAAAAGAAAATATTTTCGTATAAATAAATTAGGTAAACTCTATTAAAAATTATTGTAATTATTTATAAATGGTTTGCATTTTTAATATAGTCATACATAAATTCATTTATAAAATGAAAAATTTTATTTTTTTCAACTCTACTGGAAATAATAAAAAATATATTTTTGTAACATAGCTTAACTTAAAAACTTAGTTTGAACCATAATACGTCTAAATAACATTTCCTTTAAATGTATAGACTTTAAATCCATAAACATTAAAATATGAACAAAATCTTTAAGATATATTAAAAATATCAAAGCATTTTTAATTAACAAATTTAAAAACTTTTTCTAAAGTGTTTTATTTAACTGTTACAATTTAGCTGTTATCACTTATATTACTTTTCATTATGTTTAAAAAATTAATATTGAATAATACTTATTTAATGCAAAAACCTAGGCAGATTTCGATTTGTTTGTTATTAAGTTATTTTTTAGATAAAAGGATTATAATTTGCTTGATTAATGTAGTTTAAAAGATATCTTAAAACATTCCAAATATATACATACAGAGTCGGAATCAAACCTATAAACTTTTAAGTGGAGTATCAGGCGAGCTATTTATTTGTCAATGCAGCAATACAGAATAATAAAAACGTATTACGAAAACATAACAAAGTAAATAAATATTTATGTAAGCTTATATTAAATACATCAGTTACGTCATTTATATAAAAACATATTGTAGAGAAGTATTCAAATAAAGATTTTCAAATTTTATCCTTCATAAAAATGGAAGCGCACATTGTAAAAATACTTTTAGATACAGATAATAGGGAAACTAAATCATTAACATGAGAAAGAATGTTAATAAAAACTTTGTTTGCAAAGAAAGTATTTTTGTGACGTATAAAATGTTTATCATATATCAACACATTTCCTAAGTTCATATAATTAAATCAAATGATGGACATAATGTCAATAAAAATATAAAGTTTTCTATTAAATTTAATTTTTATAATTAACTGAATAACAATAATACGTATTATATTAGTTTGGGGAAAAAGAAATCCATTATTTTTATGTGAACTTTATGTAACTTCTTTTGGATTCACTTTGTAAAAAGGTTTAAAACAGCTTTCATGTAGATTTTTAGGTCTTGTGCGTTACGACTGCTGACATGCGGTTAATTTCGATCATTTTTGATATTTTATAGACATTTTAGACGATGCTGTATCCACATGCGAGGTGCATCTCTAACATCCAAAATACCCAAGCGGAATCGACGAAACAAAAATTGTACGTAACTGGTTGTTACAGTCCTATATAGGACGATAAACACCTTTCACAATTTTAGTCACCCGGATGTCTTTTTCGCTGTTACAAGAGAAAAACGAAAATGTATCGAATTTTCTGTTTGTTGTCTTCCATTTTTAAAACCTTGACTCGTAACTGAATTAATCAAACAAAAAACCGCAAGAGGATATTTTAGAGTCAAATGTCACCTTTCCAACGAGCATAAATCTGAAATTATTTGAAAGATATCTCACGAGATATCGATCACTACAGACGTCTACCGAAAAAATAATGGATTACTTTTTACCCAACTTAATATTACTTTATGGTAATTTCACTCAATAGTTTTAATATAAAATGATTATTATTATAACCAAATGAAGAAATAAACATGCAAAATTCCATGTCCTTAGTCACAAATGCTTTATCACGAAAGTTATCTTTTAAGTAGTTCATCATATCAATATCAATAAAAGGATGATCGTGATGTACTAGGAAAATGCATTTAAGAATTAAAACTTACTAATTTTATAAGGGCTAGCATTAAGCTGGTAAAAATGATCACACTTCTATGATGAAATGATCATTTCAACCACCTGTCCTATCTAGTTCAATAATCACTGTAGGCAATACATTATCAATACACCCGAGAAAAGTTAGGAGCAGAAAGAGAACTTTTGTATAGTTTAACTGATAATGGAGAGAAGCTTTATAGTTAATTCAGTATCGTACCCTTAAGAATTCTTGAGAAATATTTCTCTAGACGATGAGAAAATTGAAGCAGTAGACGCTTCATTTCACTTTCTTTAAAAATAAGTTATGTTTTTTTATTTTTTAAAATTCATGTTATATTAATAAATTTTATATTGTTTAGGTTATCACATAAAAACGCCTTTTATGTCGTTAATAATTTATTTTATGATAACATAAATTTCTATCATGTTATATCATATCATATATATATATATATATATATATACACATAAATCTTTGGTAATGCCATAAGATTTTCTGAAAATTTATTAGCCAGCCAATGTTATATATAAGTTAGCCTAAGGTTTGGTAGGTTTGTAGCGACTGGACCATTTACCTTGATTTTATAGTGAAATTGATTGAAGCCTAAAATTGATCTGCATAACAAATAGACAGTTCTAGCAAGTACAAATAAATTTTATACAATAATTTTAACTCAAGGAATAGTAAGTACTCCCAAGGGATTGTACAATACATGGCAATGAATATTTGAAAAGGAAAATAAAAAATTAGAAAGATTCGATTTCTTGATTAATATATTTAAACGAAAACAATAATTTACAGAAACAAAATACTTATACGAATACAATTATTTACATACAAACATTAAGAAAACAAAATTCTTGATTAATGCAGTTATACATGGTAAAACAATCAAATTTATTTAATTGTTTGAGATTTTCTTCATAAATTTTATTAATTATATACATATAAATTATGTATGTCAAAAAACATTTATATACATATATCCTATGAACAATGCAATTTCTTTTTACTTTTTAATGTTTGAATATAAAAATATAAATTAAAATTATATATATGATTGTTCATAAAGATTATACTGTTATTTAGTAAAATGATGTATGCATAATCTTATGATTGCTTATAAGATTATACATCAATAATAGTACTAAAGAATGATGAAACACTTGGAACAACTTTGATATACCCTCCCAAAAATTAAGCACCAAATCTGGCACTCCCTAAGGACATTTTAGGGTTGCTGTTTCTTATTTTGGTGTTGTCAATTTAGATTTTTTCAGCTTTTAGGTTATAATGTAGTCAAATTTAGTATTTTCTTGTATTTTGTACCATTTTTTGAGTTTTTTTTCTTATTAATCATTTGTATTTAGCGAGAATCCATCTTGGCGAAAAAAAAGGCGCCAAAATTTCCAATTTGGGGGGTATATCAACTTGGTGGACTTAATAATGCATATTGTATGATTCATAATGCAATATTTAACTTCATATATGGTAATGTAGTCATTACTGATGTATCCAGTCCTCTCGACTAAACATTTCTCAAATTTTATCGAGATCTAAATCGATATGTCCAAGATTTTTGATGTGAAATATCTTATGCTTGATTCCTATGCTCTTAAACAATAGACGATTTAATTTATTTTTCTGTTTCTTGCATAAATGATTTTTGCTGTGTTTGCTTGTAGATTTCTGTGTATTTTGCTTTGGGATAAAAAATTAGGGAATTAATAGCTAGGAAAATCCTCAGATATCAAAGACACTAGAAATATTAGAATAAATTAACTGTTTTAGATGGCTGGCCAAGTACTTTGTCGTGGCTCAAAATAATTTTAAATATAGGATAGCTTTCCAACTACAACAGTGGGTGAATAAACAGTGATAAAGATCAGTAGCAAAAACATTTTGTTGTTTACTTAAAATTCATTTGCACGTGAATATAATATGCTGGGTGTTAAACTGGATGTAAGCTTCTGGGAGGATATATGGTCATATTAAACCAGTTGTTTAATGTGATATGAAATTGCAATAGAAAAGGTGTTATTTGTGACATTCTCTAAAATTAGGAATTTTGACATTTTTACATTTGCAAACAAATTATATGACATTTTCATTTGATATATAATTTGCTTGCAAAAAGTAATAAAGCATACATTTTTCAATTAAGTATATATTTTGGATATAATTTATTGTCCTTATGAGAAAACTTAGTTTTTCAGTTTAGTTCTTAGAGATGTTAGCTTTTACTTTTGCCTCAAAATGATTAGCAAATAAAGTCTAGCAAATAGTATAAGATGTTTTTATGTTATTGAATATACAAGTAAATAATTTTTTTTATAATTAAAATTCTATACCTACTACATTTTATTTATTATTTTAAATAATACAACTACAAAATATATTGTCAGAAAAATATAATAAATCAGTGGTGATTTAAAACTTTTTTTAAGAAATTTAAAGTAATTAATTAAAAAAATCTCTAATCAACACGAACAATAAAACAATGATGTACAGACAAATATGCACAAATTGTCATATTCAAAATGTAATAAGTTATTTTTTTAATACGAAAGCAATTTTAAGTACTTTTACTAGTTATGAGAATTTTTATGCTGAATGATAAATAATTAATTATAGTTATTACATTTTTTATTATCCAAGCATCGAATAATTGTATTTAAAAACAAAGTTTTAGCTGCTACATAAGAAAAAAGGTGTTCTCTGAATCTTAGAACAAATACCCCTACCATAGACTGGTATTTTTGAAGACTTGGTTGAATTTATATTCCGTTTGAGAAAATTTAACTTACATTTCCATAAATTATTTTGTTATTTGTATTCTTATTCCCTCTTTAATCTCTCTTTAAGAGCTCTTCCTCGATTTTAACTTCTTAGATAAAATTCTCCTTGTGAGTCGCCAAGTGTCTTATTTGGCGACTCACAAATAGAGGCATATTACTTTTTCGAATAAAATAAAAATTTTAATACATCCTAACAATAAATTATTTACTTAGATTAAAGACATATTTAAAACACTGATCACGTTGAGATTATTTGAGAAATGAAGTTTTATAGCTTACTATAAAATGTTAATTAAATGTTAGTATACATAAGAATTTCTTTTTTCCAGTTAGTATTTTTCAGTATATTATTCAAACAAATAAACATGAAATGTTTCAGTTATGGCTTATAACACAATGTTTTTATGGAAGAAATGAAAATATTTAAAGGATAAGAAAGATTAAATTCAAATTATGAAAAATTGTATAAATATTTAAAACTCATTCCCTTTAACTTTTTCCCCACTTTGGGAAAGAAATTAAGTCTAAGTAAAAATTTAAATTAACAATTTGGAACAGATACTTATTTTGAAAGACATGCGCAAAAACTTTACATTACAAACTTAATTAAACATCGAAGAAGCTACACTTTGGATACAAAAAACGTCTATCTCTTTCTCGTTGCCTTATTTACCTCTTATTAAATAATTTAAGAAAATTTAATACTCTAAATATAGGATAATGATAAAATATTTTTCTGTGGATTGTCTTAATTTTATTGTCTACTCTAGAGACAGCAAATAATAATTCATTTCTAAATTCGCACAAAAATTAAAGGTAATTTCAAATAAGTATATACATTAGTGGAGAATATATTTTCGCCTATATTTTAAATATTTAAAAAACATACGATAGAATATTTAAACAATAATTTAGAACATACTACAATACGTTATTATATTTATATAAGATGTAATTAAAAGGTTATATTGCGCTTTAGGTCCCCTACTTCGCCAACTCGTGAATTTGAAGCACTTTTTTGAGCATGCTCATTAATTACTCTTTTGTTTTAGCCTTTTCATTGGTCGCTAATTAAGTTTCAGTTTGAAATAGCGGTAGAATGTTTGCCATGGCATCGGCGATTTTGAAAATGTGCTAAATAGGGGACCTAAAGCACATTTTCACCAATTAAAATTATGAATGAAATCATAACTTGGCTTTCTTTTTTGGCCTAATGAATTTACTTAGCACACTTTAATAGAAATTTCTATCTTATATAAAAAATTGATAATAAATAGCAAAACTTAATTTTAAAATTTATGTAATCTCAAAAGTTATTAGTTATATTTTTCACAATGGAAAACGAAAAATAGTTAAAATAAACATTGTGAAATAAAGTATTGAATGGATGGATACATAAAAGGGTCTATGTGATCAGCAGTATCTAAATTAAAAAAATATTTAATGATCATTATAAAAGTGAAATAGTTCTACAGAATTGCACTTCAGAAAGAAAGGTACAAATTTTCTCTATCACACACTTTTATACTAATGCCTATGAGTGGTAAAAGTGTAAACCTCCTCTAAATTGTCCAGAAATTCTTGGCACTATCCTCTGAGTTATTATTTAACTAAATTCCAAATTATACGGATTTTTTTATTTCTAATGGCAGGCACCCTTGAGTAAGTAAGTAATATTAGCCCATTTGCAGCAACAAGGCCGGAAACTGCTACTCATTTTATTGTTACCCGGTGAGCACCTGTGAAACAATTCACGGAGGTACGAATAGCATCGCCCACGCCACACCACCACAAACCCGTTTATAGGGCGGGCCTTATTCATCCAGCATTTGAGGAAAGGATAAGAAACACAGAGTGAGAGAAAGAGAAATTACATCCATACCCGAGCCGGGATTCGAACCAAGGTCCTCCCTATCCGTAGTCAGTTAAACTAACTACTAGACAGGTTGGGTGGCTTTATGCGTGTGTTATATCCACATGAGTTAGAAGCTCAACACGATTTTTTTGCTCACTTGATAAAGTTCAATCCGAATTACCTTGAACAATCTTCTAAACAGACTTTGCACATTTTTACTTAAAAGGTTCGCTATCTACACACAATTGCCGAATTTAGGGGCCAGAAATTGCATATTTATTCTTGTGTTTCGTTTCAGTCTCCAGTAGTGACAGTATAGTTAGGTATAATTTACTTTCGGTCTGTAATTTTTGAAGAATGTTGTCAAGATGTTCAGTAACATGTTCAGTCTCCTAAGAGTAATATGCATGGTTATTGCAAAATAAAACTATTCTTGATCTGCAAATACGTAAGAAGCTTTTACGCACGTACGAAAAATGTTATTGCAAAATAATAGACACCATATTGTGGCAATGGAACCTAAACATGAATTTGTAAAGCCATCATAAAAGTCAACAGTAAAGATATAATCATATTTTATTTAGATTGTGTCAGTAATTATTTAGTTATAATTATATATGTTGGCAAACTGAGATAGTAATAAATTTATTTGCTTGTACTTAATAATTATTACGTGATATATGGTGATAGTAAACTATCACAATTAATTTTATATTTAAATATAATTATTTTTTGAATTAAACAGAAATAAAAAAAATGATTGAAATTTATGTTATTGTTGAGATTAAAAATTTTGTAAAATAAAAAAAATAATAAAAATAAAAATAATAAATAGCATTAAAATGTTAAATGTTTTTCCTGATATTTTAAGAAATCTTAAAACATGCTAAGCAACAAATTGGTCAATTAGAAAGCATTTTGTATAAAAAAATGTGTTTTCTCTTATTTCTGGGGTACAGATTTTTCATATAAATATTTTGATTTTTATTATGCAATGCTTTTTTGAAATTAGCATTTCCTTTTCTTATATCATTATAATGCTTTTAAAAAATGTTTGATGGATATAAATATTTAGACGAAAATAAGAAATATGAAGTTTCTTTAAACTAAGCAGTGGTAGAAAGACATTTGTAGCTTTAAACTGATCTATAAACATTCAGAAACACAGATGATAAATTTCATCTATTCAAACACATGATAAGAGGAAGCAGATGATAAATTTCAATGTGTAAATCTCATTGTTTTCTTCAAAATTTACAATAAATTTGAGACTTCACAAAAATGTATTTACATATTTTATTTATATTTTATAATTTTTTTCCTTGAGGAATGACTAATTTTCTTATAAATTTAGTATAACAATTTAATACTTCATTATATTTGAATACATTATACTACAATATTTAAATTTTAGTATTTAGAAGATTGCATAGTAAAACTTGGATAAAATTTTAATATATATTTGAAAGAGCAATGAATAAATCTAATTTAATGATTTAATGATTAAATATATAGTTATATGATGAAATTACCATTAATTTAT
>JAPDSC010138563.1:133795-145719 GCA_026290005.1 Latrodectus geometricus
TGTATAAAACTTATATAAAAAAGTGATGTTAATGTACTTGTGTAATAGTGATAATTATATGAATATAAAAATATAAATTAAAATCATATATATGATTGTTCAAAAAGATTATACTGTTATTTAATACAATTATCTATGCATAATCTTATGACTGTTTATAAGATTATACATAAAGAACTGTACTAAAGAATGAAGAGACACTTAATGGAGTTAATGTAGGATCAGATTGTATGATTCATAATGCAATATTTAACTACGTATATGGTAATGTAGTAATTACTAATAAATCCAGTCCTCCCTACAAAAAATTTTTTCAAATTAATAATTTAATCAAAATCTAAACTGATATGCCCAAGATTTTTGACGTGGAATATCTTATGTTTGATTCCTATGCTCTTAAACAACAGACAATTTAATTTATTTTCCTGTTTCCTGCATAAATGAATTTTGCGGTGGTTGCTTGTAGATTTCTGTGTATTTTGCTGTGTATTTGGGACAAAAAATTGGGTAATTAATAGCTAGGAAAATCGTCAAACTTCAAAGACACTAGAAATATTAGAATAAATTAGCTGTTTTTGATGGCTGGCTGAGCGCTACGCTTTGTCGTGGCTCAAAATAATTTTAAACATAGGATAACTTTCCAACTACAACAGTGATAAAGATCAGTAGGAAAAACATTTTTTACCTTAGTTGTTTACTTAAAATTTATTTACACATGAATATAGTATGATGGGTACTAAACTGGATGTAAGCTTTTGGGAGGATATATGGTTTTATTAAATCAGTTGTTTAATGTGATATGAATGTGCAATTGCATATGTGTTATTTGTGACATTCTCTAGAGTTAGGATTTTTGACATTTTTACATTTGCAAATAAATTATATGACATTTTCATTTGATATATAAGCCGCCCAACCTGTCTAGTGGTTAACGTACCTGACTACAGATGGGTGGGACCTATTTTCGAATCCTGGCTCGGGCATGGACGTACTTTCTCTCTCTCTCTCTCTTTCTTGTCTTTGTCTTGTCTTTGTGTGTGAATGGTTGCCTACTCTATAAACGGGTACCTATGGCATGTGTGTACTGAGGAAGTCGGACTCCACACCAAATATGGTTCAGTTGGAAACGTGGAGCAGCGCACCCCATATTGCCAGCCTGGCTGGCACACGACAACAACAACAACATTTAATATATAATTTGCTTGCAAAATGTAATAAAGCATACCTTTTTCAATTAAGTATGCATTTTGGATATAATTCATTGTCCTACTGAGGAAACTTAGTTTTTCAGTTTAGTTATTAGAGATGCTAGCTTTTACTTTTTCATAGAATGATTAGCAAAAAAGTCTAGCAAATAGTTGATTTTATGCTGTTGAATATACAAGTAAACATTTTTTTTATAAAAATTCTTTCGATATCTACAACATTTTATTTAGGATTTTAAATAATATAAATCCAAGTACTATCAGAAAAATATAATAAATCAATGAGGACTTAAAACTTTTTCTAAGAAATTTAAAGTAATTATTAAAGAAAATCTCGAATCAACACGAACAATAGAACAATAATGTACAGACAAATATGTACAAATTTTCATATTCAAAATGTAATAAGTTGTTATTTTTGTACGAAAGCAAATTAAATTACTTTTACTAGTTATGAGAATTTCTATACTGAGTGATATAATTAAATAATTAATTATAATTATTAAATTTTTTTATCCAAGCATCGAATAACTGTTTTAGCTGCTACATAAAAAAAAATGTGTTCACTGAATCTTAGAACAAATACTCCTACCATAGACTGATATTTTTAAAGACTTGGTTGAATTTATATTCCGTTTGAGAAAATTTAACTTACATTTCCATAAATTATTTTGTTATTTGTATTCTTATTCCCTCTTTAATTTCTCTTTAAGAGCTCTTCCTCGATTTTAACTTCTTAGATAAAATTCTCCTTGTTAGTCGCCAAGTGTCTTATTTGGCGACTCAAAATGAGAAGTATATTACTTTTTCGAATAAAATAAAACTTTTAATACATCCTAACCATAAATTATTTCCTTAGATTAAAGACATATTTAATACACTGATCACGTTGAGATTATTTGAGAAATGTAGTTTTATAGCTTACTATAAAATGTCAATTAAATGTTAGTATATATAAGAATTTCTTTTTTCCAATTAGTGTTTTTGAGTATATTATATTCAAACAAACAAACATGAAATGCTTCAGTTATGGCTTATAACACAATGTTTTCATGTAAGAAATGAAAATATATTAAGGATAAGAAAGATTAAATTGAAATTATTAAAAGTTATATAAATAATTAAAACTCATTCCCATTAACATTCCCCCCCCCTATTTGGAATTAATTATTTGGGACAGATACTTATTTTGAAAGACATGTGCAAAAATTTTACATTACACACTTAATTAAACATCGAAGAAACTACACTTTGGATACAAAAAACAATATCTCTTTCTCGTTGCCTTATTTACATCTTATTAAATAATTTAAGAAAATTTAACACTCTAAATATAGGATAATGATAAAATACTTTTCAGTGGATTGTCTTAATTTTATTGACTACTCTAGAGACAGCAAATAATGATTCATTACTAAATTCGCACAAAAATTAAGGGTAATTTCAAATAAGTATATGCATTAGTGGAGAATATATTTTCACCAATATTTTAAATATTTTAAAAAAATACAATAGAATATTTAAACAATAATTTAGAATATTCTACAATACGTTATTATATTTATATGATAGGTAATTAAAAGGTTAAATCACGCTTTAGGTCCCCAACTTCACCAACTCGCGAATTTGAAGCCCTTATCACGCATGCTCATTAATTACTCTTTTGTTTAAGCCTTTTCATTGGTCGCTAATTAAGTTTCACTTTGAAATAGCGGTAGAATGTTTGCCATGGCATCGGCGATTTTGAAAATGCGCCAAGTAGGGGACCTAAAGCACATTTTTACCAATTAAAATTATGAATGAAATCATAACTTTAGTTGGTAAAAATGTGCTTTAGGTCCCCTACTTGGCGCATTTTCAAAATTCTTGTTTTTTTTTGCGGCCTAATGAATTAACTTAGCACACTTTAATAGAAATTCATGGCTTATTTTAAAGATTGATAATAAACAGCGAAACTTAATTTTAAGTTTATGTAATCCCAAAAGTTATGAGTTATATTTTTGCCAATGGAAGACAAAAAAATAGTTAAAATAATCATTGTGAAATAAAATATTGAATGGACGGATACATAAAAGGGCCTATGTGATCAGCGGTATCTAAATTAAAAGAATATTTAATGATCGTTATGAAAGTGAAAGAATTCTACAAATTTACACTTCAGAAACAAAGGTACAAATTTTCTATCAAACACATTTATACTAATGCCCGTGAACGGTAAAAGTAAAAACCTCCTGTAAATTGTCCAGAAATTCCACTATCCTCTGAGTTATTATTTAACCGAATTCCAAATTATGTGGATGTTATACATGAGTTCGAAACTGAATAATAGTTTTTCATTCATTTGAAAATGTTCAAACCAAATGAACTTGAAAGATCTTCTGAACAGACTATACACACTTTTACTTTAAAGGTTCGATATCTACACACAATGCAGAAATTGCAAGTTCATTCTCGTGTTTTGTTTCAGTCTCCAGTAGTGACACCATTGTACGGTATAATTTACTTTTGGCCTGTATTTTTTGAAGAATGATGTCAAGATGTTCAGTAACATATTCAGTCTCCAAATAATCATATGCATGGTTATTGCAAAATAAAACTATTCTTTATCTGCAAATACGTAAGAAGCTCTTACGTACGTACGAAAAATTATATTGCAAAAAAATAAACACCATATTTATGGCAATGGAACCTAGACATGTATATATGAAGCCATCATAAAAGTCAACAGTAAAGATATAATCATATTTTATTTAGATTGTGTCAATAATTATTTAGTTATAATTGTATATGTTGGCAAACTAAGAAAGCTATAAATTTATTTGCTTTTACTTAATAATTAATATGTGATATATGGTTATAGTAAACTATCACCTTTAATTTATGATTAAAAATAATCATTTTTGAAATTAAACAGAAATAAATAAGTGATTGAAATTTATGTCATTGTTGAGATTCAAATTTATGTAAATTCAAAAAAATAGTGAATATAAGAATAGTAAATATTATTAAAATGTTAAATGTTTTTCCTGATATTTTAAGAAATCTTAAAACATGCTAAACAACAAATTGTTCAATTAGAAAGCATTTTGCATATAAAAAGTATACTTTCTCTTATTTCTGGGGCACAGATTTTTCATATAAACATTTTTATTTTTATTATACAATGCTTTTTTGAAATTAGCATTTCATTTTCTTATATCGTTATGATAATGATATAATAATGTTTCATGGATATAAATATATAGACGAAAATAAGAAATATGATGTTTCTTTTATCTAAGCAGTAGTAGCTTTAAACTGATCTATAAACATTCAAAAAAAAACAAATGATAAATTTCATCTTTTCAAACACATGATAATAGGAAGCAGATGATAAATTTCAATGTGTAAATCTCATTGTTTTCTTCAAAATTTACAATAAATTTGAGACTTCATAAAGATGTATTTACATATTTTATTTATATTTTATCATTTTTTCCTGGAGGAATGACTAGTTTTCTTATAAATTTAGTATAACAATTTAATACTTAATTATATTTGAATATATTCTACTACAATCTTTAAATTTTAGTATTAAAAAACTTGCATTGTAACACTTAGATAAAAATTTAATATATATTTGAAAGATCAATATGATAAAATATGAAGAAATATGATGGTTTTATGATGAAATTACCATTAATTTATATATGTATATAATATAAAGAAATAAATCCAATGTATAGAAAATACATTCAATAATTAAGTATAATAGGCAATCATACCAGCGCAAAAGCAGTTATTGTATGTAATACCAATATAAATTAAGTAAGTTACGTTAAATGGATAAAGATAAAACAATAAAGAAACAATACAATTTACAATCAAAAAGACAATCTCAAGAAAAATAATAAAATGTAATTAAGGAAAGAGCATAGGGACCGCGTCTTCATCAGGAGGGAGATGGTCAGCTATGCAAAATAGGTACTCTTTTCTGATAAACACGAAAGTCAAAGGTTTAAAAATATTTTTAGACCTTTAACTTTCGTGTTTGATAGAAAAGTCTAAAAACATTTTTAGACCCTTGTCTTTCTGTTTGTCAGAAAAAGGTATTTAATCATAAAAATTTTAAAACCATAACTTGTTAACAATATTTAACAATACAGTTTTATATTTAACATTAACACGTCACTATATATAAAATAATTTACGCATACATAGGATAAATTTGTTACAAATTCTTAAATTAAAATCAGAAAAATATGCTTCATGTTATTTATTATAAGCATTTTTGACGACATAACTTATTCATGTTTGATAAATATGAAAATAAACAGTATATAAATAATGTGTTGAAGCCATTACTTAAATAAGAAAAATCAGTGCCAGCTATTTACTCCCTCTTGTAGACGTTAAAGACATTAAACTTTTCAGTTTTCGTGCGTAATATGTTTTTTTTCTTTACTCCACATTAAAGACATGAAAGCAGTAAGATATAAAGATGCATATAAGTCTTCCTGAGATTCCAAGTAGAGAAAAAAATTAAGATAATTGAGATATATTAATGTACGAGAGTGGAAAATAAATGAGCTTTATTTTTGTTCAAAAGAACATATTTAGTTTTTGAAAAATATATGAGATATTGATATAAGGGATATTTTTTATGGTACCCAAAAAAGGTATTGCAGCATTCGTATTTTGTTTTCATTGATTTATATGTTTTTTTTCTTTACATTAATTAATTAATTTATTAATTGTTATTTTTAAAACAAATTCCAAAATTTCATTTCTAAGAATTCCCTTTTTACTATACACTAATAAAAATGCAAAATAAATAGAAAATGTTTAAAATTTTGCAAAAAATTATATCGTGTTCGTATTACCATTCTGAATGAATTCTCTTCTTTTCAAAAGATTTATATATACGCTGCCCGACATAGGAAATGCAACACCATAAAAGTTTGGATAGAATGTGATAAAAATTGATATACAGACAGAGCATGTATATATAAATAAGTAATGTTATTAACAAAAAGATAAACTTATACATTGATGAAATATGCAAAAAATCAGTAAGTAGTATGGCCGCCTCTCGCGGCGATGCAAGCTGACACTCTGCGAGGTAGAGAGTCAATTAACGTGCGGATGGTGTGCTGGGGAATAGAAGCCCATACGGTCTGAACCATTCTCCACAGTTCGTCCTCCTATGGAGGCTGGGGCATAACAGACAAACGACGTCCTATCCCGTCCCAGATATGCTGTATCGGGGAAAGATCAGGAGACATCGCAGGCCAAGGAAGGAACTGGATATTCTGCAAGGCTTGTCTGCTGACTAGTGCTGTGTGCAATGTTGCGTTATCCTGCTGGAAAATACTATCTTGCATCTACTGAAGGTAAGGTAGTACAACAGGTTGCAGCACCTCATCAACGTATCGTCGTGACGTCAATGTGCCTCTGATGCGTACTAGGGGTGATCTGTTATCGTAGCTGATTGCACCATAAACCATTATTCCACGTTGACGAGCGGTGTGGCGTTTAACAATAGTGGTCGAATTGGCTCTATCTCCCCGACGCCTATAGACTCTCACCTGGTGACTTTCATTAGTCAAACAGAACCGAGACTCGTCGCTGAATACCACATTCTGCCATTCAGTCGTCCAAGTGGCTCGTTGACGACACCATCGCAATCTCTCCCTACGGTGCCTTGACGTTAATCAGTCTTCGTAAAAGGCGGTATGTGTACAAGACACTTTCAGCCAATCTTCGTGCAACTGTTCTCGCAGATATTGGAGCATTCAGAACTGGCTGTATATAGCGCAGAATATCAAGAGAAGTTGATTGTGGGGCCACCATAGCTGCCCTTCGGATACGTCGATCCGTCTGTTTTGTTGTCCGTCTAGATTGTCCTGGTCTTATGCGACTATTAGCATTTTGTTCATTCACCCATCTCGTCCAAATTCTATGCATAGTTGATGCATCTATACGATACGAGGGTAGGACCAACCAGTCGTATGTAAGCCTACAATTCGACCTCTCACAAAACAGTCCGTTTGCCGAAACAATCTTCGTTGTCGTAGTCCAGTCATCATTTCATCCACACGTGTCTTTTGTAGCTTTGAACTTCTCGAAATAATGGATTTCCTAAGAGGCAAAGAGATAAGACTGTTGGCTTGTCCGCCGTTTCTATCCATTTTATCTGGTGATATAATCACATGACCAACTTGCATTTTTCATTATTTGCATAACATATTCCGCTGTGGAATCTCTGAAATTTGCATATTTATACAGCCAAAACTTCATGGTGTTGCATTTTATATGTCAGGTAGTGTATATGCATTAGGTAATCTTTGCAAATAATTTCAAAAGATTAAACATTTAGGTATTTTTCTATTATCGGGGAGCAAATTTCGCCAAGTGTGAACCAAACGCAAGCCAATTCACCAAGCAATATGATTGATTTTCTGAATGTTAATACCAATTTCGGAATCATCAAAATTATGCATGATATTGACTTTGGAATACGGTAGAGTAGCTTCTATTTTGATTATACATTAAAACTTTCAGGAAATAGAATAGAGGATTGACCCTTAGAATATTCGATAAGATTTGTTATCGTTCTTACGGTTTGGGTAAAGAACGATCCGTAACTTTAACTATGAGTCCATTTCGTGGCAAACGCCACCAAATATCTATTGTTGTTGCTCTTTCGTTTTGTAAATAAGCTGTTGTTTATCTCAACTGTTTTTTCATGTCTAACCATTCTTTTTTATTTTTATGTACCACTAATATTTCTACAACTTCTCTTAATTGGTTGTTCCAATCTACAACTGTATTATGATTCTTATACAATTGTTCTTCACACCATTTGACTGGTGTCATCTCTTCACTCATGGCGTAAAAAAAGATATTAGAAAACTCAACCTGTATGATTCGAATCACGCACCATTGTGAATGTTCTTCATCGGGCGATATGTAGAAAGACTACACCACCAAAATACTCCTTCACAACAAACACAGTTTCATTTTATGATTCTAATCTTAAATTTCTTTGAAAATACATCTTTCTTTTGAAAAGAAAAGACTGTCTCTTCGTCTGCTCAGGCTAAATATCAAACTTTTATCTTTTTTAAAACAAAAATTAAGCATGAAGAAAGGAAGTAAAGCTTTGTTTTTAACGAATTTAGAGAATAGTGCACATAGCACCAAATGAACATTCTACGTATGGTTGTAAGAGATTTGGCAGAATTCTACGTTACTTAACGATTTTTGCTTTCGACTGGCTAGTGAAAAATATATATATATTTTTAAATACAGAGAATCTATATTTTTCTATAACCATTTTCAATTATGTGGTATAGCACCATTAGGAATAATATAATTTAAAAATATTAAAATGTCACTGAAATCACTTCTCCCTGAGACTTCGCATATTAACATTTACAAATATACACACTAGAGATGAGGAAACAATTTTTGTTGCTGATTAAATTGAAAACAGAAAAGAACTCCCACACACACAGGAAGAAACTAGTTCTTTTATACAAAGCAATAATTTTTTTCTCAAAGAATCATTAAAATGCATTCCTTAAAAAAACTAAAACTTTTTATTTTAATTGAGATGTATTTTATAAATTGATTAACATATGTAAAATAAAGGATACATATAGATTTTAAATATAAAATTAGAATAATATGATAGTATCATTTCATTAATTATAAAACAATTGCACCACTAAAAAATATTGACAAGAAAGATGATGTCGTGAATTGTTGGTTCCCCTGGAGTCGATGAGAGAGTCAAAAAAGAAAGAAAAGACCAATCCAAGGAGGAAAGATTTGACTAAGCTGAAACTGGTAAGAAATCAAAACCCAATTATGTCAAAAATAATACTGAACCCAAAAAATGGTGTTTGAAATATCGATTAAACAATGGACGTATCGGAGCGGAGTTGTTGATTGGAGGAGCGCGAGTGGTTACAGTCTAAAATCTAGTAAAATATAGAATTCTAGAAAATTAAGTTTTTTCCTTTTTTGTGCCTTTCCTTCATAAAAAGAAATTGTTCAAGAACTGATGGCCTGTCATTGACACACACATGCTAGTCCACATATGCTTCCATACATACTGGGGATGTATAAGAAAGATACACATAGCTAATACCAAAATAAAAATTAATGCTTGTAGTAATGAAATTTAACATGATGTATAATAATGATTTCAAATCAATTATTATTACTATTATCAAAAATTATAGTAATGTTTTTATATATAATATTAATTATGTCATCTGTATATTAGAAATGTTAATATAAAATGGTTAGTACTTTGAAGAAAAGCTTACAAAAGTAAAAATTGTTATTTTTTACCGATGAATTGTGTTAAAAAAATTAAGATGGAATATGAAATATAAGAATCAGGTTTTTTTAAATTGAATATAATCTTTAAAAATATTAAAGATAACATGTTATTTCAGTATATAGTAAATTACAAATACATTTACTTAGCACAATATTTTTCTGAAACGTTTATGCAAAATTTTATTACATAATTATGTTTTTGCAATGAAAGTTATAAAATAAAATAAATTATATCAAATATCTTCAGCATAAGTAAAGCTAGTGCGAATCAAGTTTATAGCCTATCAATATGTTATATAATGAAGATTTCTATAAATAAATATTAAATATTTTTAGCTTCATAACATATCAGAAATAAATTTCTGAAGAATATCAAAATTATGTTTTTCTGAATTTTATCTGCACTTTTATTCAAACGTATTTAAATTTTCACCTAAGTTAAAAAATAAGAATTTTATTTAAAAAAGAAAATTTAAATACCACTTTTTTAGAATTATAACAATAAATATTGCGAATACATTATTTGATGTAATAATGTTTAATATCTTTAAAGATTTGTAGCAGGAGCACAGATAAAAACATTATGCATATTCAAAAATAATATATTATAAATAAATTATTATTAATAATGTTATACATAAATTATCATAATAATAAATAAATTATCATTTTAATTTGCTCTAATAAAGAAATTATAATTAATATTCTACGAAAAAGAATTCACAGTTTTAAGTATGCTTGTAAATTACATAAAAAAATTTACAAAATTATCTGATCTGTAAAATGTAATTTATTACTTTAATATTATTTAAATGAACTATATTATATAACTTTCTTCTTATATTTTGTTATATTTTTGATTTGCAATAAAATTATTATATAATTCATCATTAAATAACAAATAATTAAAAATAAGTAAATAACAAAAATGTTGCAATTTTTAACTCTTAATATTCAGTAGAGCACAGTATTAAAAAAGAGCACTCATTAGTCATTAAATCGAAAAGTATTAACAAAGATAAGAATAAAATATTTCTAATGAAATAGTTGAATGAATAAAGATAATTTAGAAAAGTAGTCTCATTATGGCCATTAAAGAATTTCTTTCATTGTGATTCATTCGGAGATGCTATTATAAAGTTTACTTTTTTTAAAAAGATTATGAATGGAAAATGGTTGATTAGTCATGCTCCATTAGTTAGTACTCAAATATTTCCATTTAGGAAAGATTATGAACATTTTAGTTATTAAAGACTTTTTCTATTTCTTGAAATAATTTTTGAAAATGCCATTCATATTTCTTTTACAATGATTTAGTCTAATTTTTTATAACCAAATCATTAATAAATCCCATATTTGAATGTACATTCTTTTAATATTGCTTTCGATTTCATCGATTATAAATGAATTTTATGTAAGAAATTATTCTAAATTGTTATTTAATCCTTATTCTATATTATATAAATAAATACAAGAATTATTTTTATCTGGGGATTTAAATGTTTTAAATTGATATTTTTACTTGATGTGCATGAGCTTCAAAAAACCATTTAAAAATAGAATAATTAAATCCATAACTGTACCGGATCAATTCCAGTGAATATTATTCAATATGGTCCAAGATTTTTATTATAAATACTAAAATAAAAAATGTGTATAAAAATAAAAACAAATGCCGTTAAATTTATGCTATTGAAATTCAATATTAATAAAATCGTCCTTTAAATAGTTCACTTAGTTAATATAGACATTACAGTTTTTCTTTATTTACAGCAATTTTATTATCCAAAAAATCTTTTATTAGTATCAGAAATAATAAAACAATCTTTTATTAGTACCAGAAATAATAAATATACATGTTGTATTATTATCAAATGAACAAAGGATTTTCCAACAAAATTTCATATGAAAAATTTTACCTTATATAAATAAAATGTGTCATAATGCTAATTCATTTAAGCACAAAAATATCAGTTCGTACTTATATGAGCCAAAAAATAGGTACGTCTTTTTCTTATCAACAAAAACAAATCTAATTTGAAGTACTCAAATTTCAAGAAAATATTCGAATCACTCATGAAATTTCTAACTTTTATTGCTCAATTTATTCTAGAAGTAGAAGATAAGAGTTATGCGTGTATTATGCTATACCTTGAATGAATTGTAGCCAGAGAAATTAATTTGATAAGTAAAAATAGTCAGAATATAAGTAATTTATTCCTAAAGGAAATTGATATTTTACCACTTCTATTGATCTCTATGTTTTCTACTCTTATGAATTAATATCCAGAATGTAAATTATTATATTGAAGAATAAATTCTTACATTAAAAATGTTACATTACGATAATATAATTAAACAATTTAAACCAAGTATATAAAGTTT
>JAPDSC010138563.1:145729-160296 GCA_026290005.1 Latrodectus geometricus
ACAATATATGCAATAACTATTCAAATTACTGGCTGAAATATAATTAAAAATTAGTGAGGAAAATTCTCAGTATGCATAAAAGTAAATTTAATCGAAAGTTAAGCAATTTTGACTATTAAAAATTATATGAACCAATGATTTAAAAATATTTAACAAATCGTAATCATATTAAAAGTAGTATTTATATTATTATTATGTTAAAACATAATTTTTTAATTAAAAATAATATGTAAATTACATAGCTTATTTGCATACGTTTTTAAGAAAGGAGTTTTATGTGAGATTTTAGAAACTATAGATGTTTCAAAAAACTCTGCCATATATACATAAATATATATCTTTAATTATTTAGAATAAAATAAATAAATATTTAACGAATGAATTCATTAAAATAAACTGTAACTTATTACAAAAAAGGAAGTTTTTCCAATTTAAATTTACAGTAAATTATATACCATTCAAAAACAAATCTTTCAGAGATATGTACTTTCATATGTCGTGGTAAATGTTAAGAGTTTCTTTTTAATGAAGTTCCTTCATATTAAATAAAAAATGTAAATGATTTTCTTTTTTTGAATTAATTATAAACATTTTATCATTTATATGAAAACAGTAAAATTGAAGATGAAAATTAATTGCTTTGCAATTTCGATTATATATGACCTTGATACAGATAATTATAATTTCCTATGATACAGACTAAATCAGATGTTCTTAATAATTAGCATGAAGATTGTTTCAATAGTAAAACAAATCTTTTTCTTTATCAATTTAGAAAATCTATAAAAGAAATATATATTACAACATTTCAAACCTATGTACTCGAATAAATTTTAATGCTTTAAGTTTGAAATTGCAGTAAAATAAGCTAATATATATTTCAATATTTCGGTTAAAGTTTTTTTATGTGAAATTATTTAAACAAGAATATATAATGTACATTATTTTATTATATTCAAATAACACATTTTTCAGTCATCGAAATGAAATATAGAAACATCATTTTCAGTTAGACTCTTCTTTGAAATTTAAAAGTAAACAATAACGTTAAAAATTTTTTGGGATTTTTATATACGGCAAATTAGTTTGAAGCTACGTTATTGAATAAGATATTCTATAGTTTAATATAGCACTCTCCATCTATTATTATATAATTCATCTTAAAATCTAATTACCAAAAAGACTTACTTTTACTTGAAGCAAATAATAAATGTTTTTAATCAAAACTCAATGAATATTTGAAGCAACATTTTTGAGATAGGTTGAATACGTAATTTAAAAATTAAAATTAATTTAAGGAACATTTTTCGAATACATACTATGGAATTGAGGATGTTAAGAGCGTTTATTGCATTTATTTCTAATCATAATTGAAGTGAAGAAATTGCGGTGTTTATGACGTTAGTTACTAAATATTTTATGAAGTTGTTGAGCACTGTGATATGAAGAAATATTTTTACCTAACCTCAATCCCGTATGTAAAATTTAATTATTTAAATCTTTCGTAAAATGAGTTTCAAAATATATTAGAATATCCTCCCCCCATTATATACTTTGGTTGTTTACCTCAAAGCTTAAAAGAAAATGAATAACTCCAAGATATTAAGAAATATATTTGAATAACATTATTATGTTATTTAGAATTTAAATTAATGCTATAAACGGAAATGTCAAGGATAAGAAATAGTTTTTGTTCATGTTCTGCTATTATATTTTCCCAACTAATTTTTCATATAAAAAGTACTATAATATAAGTATTTCTCAGTAAATTGAAAATATACATACATTTAGAATAAAAATTGATAAGTATTTTATAAATGAATTCAATTCTTTTCTTATTTAATGATATAAGTAAGGGTGAAGGAATAAAGATTGTTAAAGAAAAATTTAAAGAATTACTCTGTAATAGAAAATATACTTCACTAAAGCAAAGAATTATCAGAATTAAAGCAAAGATTGATATCAGAAATAATATGTTATATATATGTAATATTGATATTATAATAATATAATATATTAATATTATTATAAAAATAATAATGTTAATAATATGATATCAGGTATCGAATGTTTTTGTTGAATATTTTGTTATGTCATTGATAATCTAAATTATTCCAACTATTGCTCCCATTGCAAATAAAGTTAACTTTTATACATATTGGTCAATGCAACTTATCGAAGCATTTTCTGTTTTATCCACTTTATTTTATTAAGTGATAGTTAAAAACATGAAATGTATGTTCCTGTGTAGGAAAGTGACTGTGTCATCAAAGACCAAACCTTCAAGATCCCAGTAACGTAAAGATTTAAAATTTGAAAGTTATCATCCTACCTAGAAAATTAAACAGGATATTGGAAAATAGCAGTGATTTAAGGCAGAAATGGTTTAGCAATAACTGATACTTATCATTTGAACCTAATTATTAACCTAATCATTCAAAGAAAATAATACGTAAAGCTGCAAATTTGTGTGAGAATTTTTATATTCAAAGATCTTTATCGAGTCAGAAACTACATTTTCAGAGATTTAATAAGCCAGTTCAATTACAGATTTGTTTTAAGATTAATACACATATTGAGCATGAAAGTAATTGTACTTAGTGGTGATTAGTTGCTACATAGGGTCAATGAAACCCTATTTTTAATTTTTTTTTATCCAAATGAATTATACTACAATGTAGTTGAAGATCTTCTTTTATCAATTAAAATCAAAGTTAGCAATGACACTTTTCTTAGTAAAATGCCTTTTGTTTGCTTGTGGTTCATCAAGAACTAATTAACAAATAATGATATATAGCTAGATTTTCTGTTTTCTTAATTAACATTTAAAAAAAAACTGTCTAAAGTTGTCATATACATTTTTAATTGTTTTTTTGTTTTACTAAAACAAATTAAATGCATATTCTCTAATTAAAATAATGTGTAATTAAAATATTTTGAGCCAAGTAAAATCTATTTTATTCCCTTTAGTAAAACGTTAAGGCATTTGAATATAATGTGACAAATGCTTAAGTGCTATTTTTTAAAAATAATTCAAGATAAATTATTTTTATTTACTTCATTTTATGTTTATTAATTATATTTTCCATTTATTTTCCAAAGCAATATTTTACATAATTTATGAAAAATAGAAAGATTATTCATTTCATAAAATATGTATTTTGATGAAGAAAATCAAGAAGGAACGCATTCCAATTACTATTTTTTCTATTACATCTCATTATTTTGAAATATGATATCAACAAACCATTCTTATGCATAAAAATATCTATGAAAAAACTGTATTAATGCAACTGTTTCTGTCTTTTTATTTTAAATAATTCCGTTACCAATATTTGTTAAAAACAAATTGATTTATTTGATAAATAAATGTCTCTACCGGATATGTAGTTTGTAACAAATTGCTGTGATTAAAGGCTTATTTTGATATAAAATAAAATAAGTTAATTTTTTTAATATTTTAAATCCAAACATGTTTCTTATTTTGTAATTATGCGAATAATAATCATATTAAAATGCAATTCGGTGCAATAAATAAATAAAATCATTTGGAAAAATATATTAAATTACACAAGATTCAAAAATGTATTCCCAAACATTCATCTTACATATTATTTATCAAAATTTACAAGATGTAATATATAAGGTACAAACAAATTATATGTTTTAAATAGCATTTTATATGTCAATAAATAGAAATGTAAATACTTTCATGTGAAAACTAAATTTTTTCTAAAACATCGTGTTTAATTTTATATTAAACAATTAATTATTCAAACATTTTAAAAAGTAATTAGTTTAAAATATAACTTTTAATTTAAAGTTTTATAAAAAAAATTGAAATTCAAATACCTAAAAGCAAAAATTCAAATACTTAAATCTCTTAAGCAAAATTTCTTTTCAAAATTGATTCAAACAAATTTTCTTGTTATATTAAAAAAAAAATTATTATGTAAATACTTTCTATTTAATATTTAATATTATAATTTAATATTTAATAATGTAAATACTTTCAGGAATCCAAAGTAAAATACAATATTATAAAATAAGTTTTCAATACGAATTTAAATCTTAATTATTTTTAAAATAACATTCTTTTTAAGAATGATTGTTTATTGTAACAAATCTATTACATAAAAAAGCAAGTTTTAAATTACTTAAAATAAATTGCAACTTTTATGATTCTTTCAAGCTCTTAAGAGAATTTTCTATACTCTTGTGTCTCTTAACGCAACGTAAATTAAGTATCAATGCTGACACTAAACAGTGGAATTTAATTATCTTTTTCTCAACTCAATTTAAGGACGATTTTGTGTGCGCATTTTTTTTTCTCGATCACTTTTGTTCTGAATTTGCAGTAATTTGAATTCTCTAGGGAGCTTTAATAACATCATTTGTTAAAAATGTAGAGCATTTGTTCCTGTGTTGAACACAAATTTTAAAGATAAATGGAAGTGGACGGAAAAATTGCTTACCAGTAAGTTGTTTTTTCAGCATTGCTTTCCAATAAAAGCATTAAACATGTAATTAAGACAAATAAATTGCTGTTGTTTATTTACTTCAAAAATTCCCGGTTAAATAAGGAATCAAGTAATTAAAATACAGATAAAAAGTAATGATAAATGTTTTAAATATTCTATATATTTATATAATACATTATTTTATTTTGACCATTATAAAAGTGTTTAATGTAGAAAAAGGTAATTCTTTTTGCAATACAATACCCCTAATTTAAATAGTAAATAAACAAAATATTGTATTTCAAGACTACAATATTAGATCTTTGTTTTTTGCCTTAATGGCATACAATATTAAGTATTGCAAGTTTTTAAGCAAATGTTTACTAAATAACATTTATTAGTGTTGTTGTTGTTTTTGATGACACTTGGCAACGCCAAGCCCCCCTGTCAGAGCGGGCTTGAAGTCAGAGAGAGCGCTTCTTCCGTTTTTGAGTAGAGCAACCTCATACGAAGGTGGAAGTACGAATTTTGGTTCATTGATGACAGCACCATCTGAATCTTCCAAATAATTTAGAGGTTGAAACCAAAGAAGATCCACAGCCTGGATCCAACCCCCAGAGATAATAATTTGCAATAGGAACTTGGAGGATATTGCGACCAAACATATTTTACGTGCCACATGAAACACGATGGATTTTTGGCTAAGCCGGGATTCGAAGTCACCACCTTTTGGTGAAGGCACCCTATCCAACCAGGTCACCCCGGCACCAATGGTTTCTTTATATGATTGTTTCCCAATTATATGAAATTTCTGCTTAAGCAAACAATTTTTGTGTATGAATATCAGTTTACTGATGTATATTCGATAAGATTTAAAAAAATATTAGCTTTTATTTTTTATACGATATTACTACATTGTACTTATATACATAAAAAAGAAACTTTAACGGAAAATTTTTATATTTTAATATGCGGATATGATTATTATATTAAAATGTATATTAAAAGTATTCTTAATGGTATTCTAGTCTTTAATTTTTACTTTAACATAAAAATGTGTATCATGAAATATCAAGATTTGTGTATTCTATAATATTGTTTTGTGTATTGATAATTCAGGTTTTGTGTTTTGTGTCCTTCATGTTTTGTGTAATCTACAATTATTTTAACTCAACATACATTTGATTTAAATAATTAGATTCTTTTGCACAAATTTATAAATTGCGTTACAAACAACTATTGTCAATTTCTCAAACTATCAGAAGTATAAAATAATAATATTTACGTCATCCTTTATAAAACAAAAAATTAATATTTTAGTAAAATTTATGATAAAACAGGATTATTCATTAAGTAATTATGTACAATTTAATATGTTCTCTTTAACAAAAAATGATTATCATAAATTTATTATATTTTATTATGTATCCAATATTTAAATTACTAATAAACCATTTGGAAACGCACTAACTAAAATATTTAAAAAAATCTTTTTGTGTATTCCCAACTGTAAATACAGTATACATGTTTTAAATTATATACTTCACAATGATATTCATCTAATCTAAAAATAAAAAAAAATTATTCTTCTATTTTTTTTTTAATTAATGAAATTATTGTCATATTTATACACATCAAATTGTAACCATTTCATCATCAATCAATATTACGTATATTTTTATTCATATTGTAGTTTTATAATGAATAAAATTCAAAGTTAAAATATTATTTTTTGATATTTAAATAAACCTTTAAATGTAAATTCTATAATTCCATTAATGTGATTTAAAATCCTGCAAACCTATAACATTATATTTAAAATGTAATTAAATTGTAGATTTTTATAAAAATGTATTTAACTTTATTTTTATATTTTAAAAAGTTCTTCTTATTTTAAATAGGTTTACCTTTAAAAGGAGTAAAATATTGTAATGAAGATATAGAGTGCTCAGATATAAGAAATTTTAGCTTAGAAGGTCAAATCTTTTTTTTTTTATTTCTAATGGTGGGCACCCTTGAGCGAGTAAGTAACATTAACCCATTTGCTGTAACAAGGCTGGAAACTGTTACTCATTTTATCGTTAACCGGTGGGCACCTGTGAACCAAGTCACTGAGGTACGAGTATCATCGCCCAGCCCACACCACCAGAAACCGTTTATAGGGTGGGCCACATTCATCCATCATCTGAGGAAAGGAAAAGAAACATAGAGAGAGAGAGAGAAAGTACATCCATGCCCGAGACGGGATTTGAACCCAGGTCCTCTCCTAGTCAGTTACGCTAACCACTTGACAGGTTGGGTGGCAAGAACGTCAATTCCAGCTTACAGATAAACTTTTTCTAACGAAATTTTGGAATTTTAAATAATTATTGACGAAATAGGGTAATAATGTATAGCGTAAATTATTATTCAATTAAATAATCATTCCAGCGTAAACGTGGAATGATAAATTAACTTGCTTTGATAATATGCTATAAAGTTTTATATTTATATCAAAAATGTAAAACAAAATACTCACAAATGAATATTGGTTATGTATGAAATTCATTTTAATATTTAATTTAAAACAAACAAGACATTTACTCTCCTTCAATACTAACAATCATGTTACTTGTTGCCTAATAAGTTGGCAAATTAAGTGCGGATTTTATGGAGTTATATTTTATCAAAAATAAAACAGGATGTTCACGGAAAAAATTGACGCTTAACACAAAATTTAAAAAATATCTCTAATCAATAATAGAGATTTTTTTAATGATAAGAATATTTTACCAAAATAGAACTATAGGATTTCGATAGGATATACAAAACATAAATTATGCTGTTAATACTTATCAAAAATGTCTAATTAATAAAAAATATTTTCAAAAACAATATTTTTTCCATTGCCTGGAACTTGGGTGATTAACCCTTTTTTAGCCACAAAATGGGCAGGAACTGCAACTCATTTATCGTTACCCGGTGGGCACCTGTGAACCAAGTCACTGAGTCGAGTAGCACTATCTACGTCACACCACCACAAACCTGTTTATAGGGCGGGCCATATTCATCCATCATCCGAGGAAAGGTCAAGAAACACAAGAAAAGCGAATGTACATCTATGCTCGAGCGGTGATTCGAACCCAAGTCCTAACCATCCGTAGTCAGTTACGCTAACCAATAGACAGAATTTAGGATAATAATAAATAAAATTTAATCGTTTCTGCAGAAATGATTAAATTTCGAAATTAATTGGTTAGATAGATCAGAAAAATTGCTTAACAATTAAACACGCCTACTGAATTCATGAGTTTGATTTGATTTTGAAGATTTATTTAATTTATCAAACTTGACAGTGTATTGTAAATTTTTCATTTGATTAACTCAGATGAATAGCCCCCTTTGTCAATTTTGGAGATATTCCAATTTGCCATACAACTAAAATTTTATGATTTCACAAAAACAACAAATTAGTGAATCTCCATGAACAATAGATTTTCTATGTGCTTAGTATAATAGTTTGCAAATGAATTTTAAAATATTAATTTAAAGTAAATACTATTGTTGCTCAGAAATATTATCATTGCTTAGGGACTTTCGAAACTTCTGGTAAGTCTCGAAAATTGAAAATCTTAAAATAATAATACAACTTGTTCAATGTTCTTAATGAATATCAATAATTACATACTAAAATCGAAAACAAAAAACCTTTAACCGAGAATTTATTTAACTATAAAATATTAAATACCTCGCCAGATGACAAAGTAAGCAATTTGAAAGTTAATGAAACGTAAAATCCATTGGAAAAAATTGTAAAGGTATAAAATACAAGTTTATAGTAATTTGTTTTAATTTATTTTTAAATAACGGAATTTATAAGGATTTAACTAAAAATAATAATTTTTTTTATTTAACTTTTTGAAGGGATACAATTGTTATATTTTATTTAAATAACATGTATCTGCTTTCAAATTTGTCTAACAGGATTTTTCGACGAAATCTTTATGAAATCAATGAGTAATTATATAAGGAATATGTGTTTCTCAAAAATGAATCAGACATGGATATTATGATTTCTTCTAATTAATTGTTACATATTTAAGCATGTACATATTTTTACATTTTTTTCGATCTCCCCATTTGAAAAAATATGGTATTTTTAATTTCTCTTTCTAGCTTGTCTTATAATATTAGTGTTAATGACATAAATCTATCTGTTATTAAAATTAAGCTTACATATAATGCTATAGATCATTTTTGTTTTATACAATTTTTCTTAATTTGATTTTTTTGATAAATTCTTGCTTAATAAAGAATTATTAATACAACATTCAACATTTTCTTAAAAATCATTGAAAAAATTTAATTATATTTTCCTTAAATCTTTAGGATTATATTTAATCAAAATTAAAACAGTTTTAAACCTAATAATTTCTTTATAAAATGATTTTGTGAATGTTTCTAATACAACACTTTCAAATAATATTTATTACAATGCCTTATATATACGTATGAATATATACCTTTAAATATATAGTTTAAACGTGCAATAATTTAGCAGAAGATCTATTTTTTCCGATAAAGTGCATGCTAAAATTAGCATCAGCAGTAAATTTGTATTTTGATTTGTATTCAACATCTTATGGTTTGTACTTTCTAGGCTTTGATCTATAATAGGTTGCAAATATTTTAATGCTTATGAAACCTTTTTAAGTTTATGATGGCTAGTAAATTAAAAGTATATGCTAAGTAATATGCTGACCGTGCATTTCTCAAAATGAAAAATGGCTAAGATTTAAAGAAACTTATTTTAAGTTATCGAAATAGCTTTATTAAACAAAGATAAAATACAATCATTTTCTTATTTTACATGGATTAAATATTTATTACTAGTTAATTCTCTTTCAATTATTTGTAAATATTTGATCAGAATACTATCGATATATTTTCTAATCTACATTTATGTAATATAAATCAAAGAAATATGATTAATTTGTCATTTTTTGGGAATACACATTTTGATCATTTAACAATAACACCATGAAGTTAAATCTAAATATAATATATTCGCGTTTACAGAAAAATTTCATTTATTTAATAAAATATTTTAAATTTATACAACTTACATAAAATTCTACGACTTTATCTAATTAAAATTTTGCATATTAATGATTAAATGTATCGTGTGATGAAAAACACTTAATTTTAATTAACTTTTAACTTATTACATAATTATATCTGAAGAAGCAAAAAAGAAACCTAAACCTAATCTTGTTTGAGTTGATGTGTATGATAAGTACATTAAATTATCTATTATTTAAAAAATGTGATATAATTGTAATGTAAAAAAAATTAATAAAGAAAAAGGTGCTAAAATAATTAAAAAGTATTTAATTATATTACAGTATTTTTTGCATAGCAAAACTTGAAAATAAAAAAAGTAGACTTTAGAAACATTTTTCTCTGCTGTTAATTGAGTAATTTATATAAGATTATCACCTAATTAATTTCTTAAATACTAATATTTAACAGCTTATATAGTATGAAGGCGAATTAATGTCTCTTGCGCAGTCCCAAAATTTCAGAAGTGGGGCTTAAAGTGCTTAGCTTAATTTGATTAGAATCCACTCTTACTCACTGGAGCGTGTTTCAATTCATTCATTTAATTAATCAAATACCCCATTAATTGTGTTATCTTCTCAGTAATTCAATCAATGGGAGAATGAAACAAGATAACTTTCTTAGTTCTGAATGTGCCATGTAGTACTGAAAATGTTCTGGAAAAGGAAATTAAGCAGTTGAATTGGATTAATTTAATATTTCGCTTTCAGGATAAATAGGTTGAGTTGCCGTCTTCATTGAGACTGCCAAAAGGGAAACTGGTTAACAGTTTTTTTCTTGTGTTTCTTGATGATGAATAACGTTAGATGGGTTATTGTAAAGTAAATGAATTAATTGATTTGAGATAAGAATTCTTTATGTCTAAGTGTGCTTATGTTTATTGACTTCATGACAAGTGATAAGAAATGAATCATTAATATTGATTTTTTATGATTATGTGTCAAGAAAATATATTTTAATGAACATAATTTGAAAAGTTCTTCAGAAAAAATAAATCATTTTAAGGTGAATACCTGGCTATATTTTATTTTATGAACAATGTTTATAAAGTATTCAACAGCTATTTCATAAATATGCAATTCCCTTATAAAGATCACGTAAAATTAAAGTATTCATTTTAAGGAATTGAATAATTTTTATAGTTCAATAAAAATGGATATTAATAAAAATTTTAAAGATTGTATTTTTTATAAAAATAATTATGAATTCACGTTTTATATAATAAATTTTATTTGTTTATATAAAATAATTACAAGTTATGTTGAGTCAAATATAGAACTATCAAACTCACTAAAATTTTTATTAATTTGAAATTTGAACTTAAAAAATGTTTAGAAATATATAAATAAATGAAAAGATTAATTTGAATTGTTAAACAATTTTTTTCTGAAATAACTTATGCTGGTGTAACTTTTTCATCTATGTAAATTATTAAACAGATTCATTTTTCTCATACTTGAATGATTCTGTAAAGTATCATATATTTACAAGAAGTATAGAGTGTATCATTGAAATACATCAATCTTAACATGCAAAAAAAATCTCACCAAATTGAAGGATTATTTTCCTTTAATAACCAATAAATTTTGTGTGCAATTAGTTTCTTTTAATTTTCTCAATATTTTGTCACTGAATAAAATTTGGTATATAATAATAATCTTAAGAGTTCAAATCTTATCTTGAGGGCTTAAACTGTGGCACAAATCTAGCCTGGTACTTGATGACTTAAACTAGCAATACAAAATACAGTTTTGTATTAAAATGTGGTTTCATAATGAACACTTGTTATATATATATATTTTTAAATTAAGTTATTATAACCCTTCAATGTTGATTGGTTTCAAGAAATAGTGTTGTATTATTTTTTTCCTGAAAGTTTTTATTTTGGTACACGCGTTTGTTGTTTGTAATATCATGCATTGTTTAGAGTAGAATTTCATCATCCGTTTTAATTAAGATTGTACACATATTTTTGGGTACTTACGTACTATGGCGAATATCTAGATTTATCGCCAAATCTAGTGATCAGAAAAAATAATATGACGACTACCTAAAAAAACCTAATCACCAGCATAGGTTATAGAAGAAGCTAAAATAAAGGGTATCATGTAAATATTATTTAAATCGTGTTAATTTCGCCAATTAAATCACCAAAGAAAATTTTTATCACCAAATATCACCAAGATATTCGTCATAATACGTAAGTACCTATTTTTGATATGAAGAAGTAGAATTTACATGCTTAATATGTGTATAAAGTTTGTGTTACAGCTATGTTTTAATTTATTAGAATTGTTTGTGTACAGTGAAAATCTAAAGTGAAATTGATGGATCTAATTATAGATTATGATGAAAGGAAACATTTGTTCGCTTAATGGAAATAGTTTTAAGGTTGCATAATATTGTTTTGTATTATCGGGTTCACTTTTGACTTTAACTTTATATAATATTTAATAAACCCAATGTATTTTTTTGGTTATATTATTTAATGTGTTCAAAAAGTTACTTTTGTTATTTTTTGCTTAAAATGAAACTTAAATAATTAAAGACAGATGAAGTATTTGTTGTTGAAACATAACATAATTAATTAATCATATTTGAACGAAAAAGTGGTTACTTTGAAAAATTTATTATTAAATTCAGAACTTTATAAAAGTTATACAAAATTTATTTAAAATTTCATTGATAACAGAAAAAAAAAGAAAATTCTGGAAATGTTATTTGATTAAAATAAGATAAAGAAAAACTCAATTAGAATCATAATAAGCAATAGTTAATATTAAAAAAGACACACAAAATCAATTCTCAAAATAAAACCTTGAAAGTCCTATTAAATACGTAAAAAATAATATAATTTCAATCCCTATTTAGGCAGAATCCATTAATTTTTTTTAATTAACTTAAAAATTTTTCCGAACAAAAAAATAAAAGTAAGATTTAAAAGCGCAGAAATCCTATTAAGTATTTGGGTGAAAATGTTAAAAAATTAATGGTACATGTTAAGAATGAAGGCATATTAATAATTATAAAATTAAATCAATAAATTCAAAAGAATTACAGATAACCTTTAGATGGTGTTCAAATAATTTTTTTTTCTACATAAAAATGTTGTCTGAAATCTTTATACAATATACGACAAGATTGTGGCTATTACTGTGAGTTGAATTAATAATCTTTATTACAGTATATTGAGTAATCTATGAATATTACTGCCATTTGAAAGACGTGAATGATTTTAAACCAATGTATATGTTTATAGTTTTGAATAAGATATATTCTATAAATGTGATCGCAAGTTAAATTTCCATATAGTAGATTACAAAAGAGAAACATGGTTAAAACTTTATGTTTTAAGTTGGGAATTTGATATTTTTGTCGTCAATGAAAGACAGAAACAGAATCATCTTCTTAAAATGATTTTCCGGTAAAGATTATAAAAGATACGTGGTTAAGTTTTAATAAATACCATAATAAAAGCCCCAAAAAGGTATCTGGAATATAAACCCATATTTGTATTTTGTGCAAGTCTAATCAGAATGACAAGTTACAATAATGTCCTAATTTGAAAAAAATTATCAGCGATTGAGTTGAAATTATTTTTTTATATCTGAGTATAATGTAAAATACTGTAGTTGGAAATACTTTTATGTTAAACTTCGTATCATCATATGATTTGTTTTATTTTTCTAAACTTCATTATTCTATAGAGTAAACAGTGTTCAACAGTAAATGAAGGCTTCCGCATAAAGTTTCATTGTTCAACTAATTACGAATAGTCAAGTTGATTAGTTAAGTGATTTTTGAATGCATAGTTAGTTAATTAGTGTGCGAAATTTAAAGTTTGTTCAGAAATTTGAGTTTTAAGGACAAACTTGTTTGAAATTTGAATTTGAGTTAATTGGATTTTGACAACTTTTTTTAAAAAAAAATTAGTCGAACAATGTCTTGGTAGAAATGAAATATTTACTTTAGAGAAACGAGTGTTAACTCAACTCATTTTAATGGATTTAATTTCTTTGTTGGCAACTGTGAGTTACTATAGGTCAGAGGAATTAATATAGAGGTAAGTGAGCTTGTTTCAGAAGTTGTGGAAGATAAGTATTAAAATTGCCTAAGACCCATTCTAAGAGATATTAATACAGATTTATTATCGTATTCTATAAATAGTGGAGTGCAATTAACGAATAAAATTAATAATGAAACAAAAATAGTTGTTTATTAAAATTAAACTGTAATATTTGCAGAAGAGTGAAATTTTATTACCTGTACCATATTTTGATCTGAAATTTCAAACAAAAGAAAGCAGAATAAAAAAGAGTGAATCCAGAACGATTATACTTTAAATGTGCTATACATTTAGCCGAGAAATTTGTGATCACTCATTTGTAAGAGGAAACGAAAGCTTAAAAAGAATATTTGCATGTTCCAGTATGTTGCATTGAAGTAGAACTTGTCGATGATGCTGATATGAAATTTTCATGTATTGCAGTACTAGAACGATTCAACGTATAATGAAATAAGCTAGTTGAATTATTTAGCAATGTGGTACGAAATTTATCAAGGAACTACTTTAAAGCATGTTTAAAGGACCACTGGTTAACGAAGACGCTATATTGGCAACAAATGTCTCGTCAAATCTTCATATTGAAGGCTTTTGAGATACCACAGTTAAGATAATGAATTTGATATTTGCTGTAGAATCACATAGCTTCTCCCATGAAGAGGATGGAAGCAGGTCTTAGTACAAGCTTTTGAGTTCTTAAGTGAATTTTCTGCCACTAAACTAGGCATTTCCTTTATCGGCTTCTATTTAAGAAAGTGTTCCTGAATCAACTTTTATGATACAGAAACTTTTCCCATTCTTGAACAGTATAAATAAATTACACTATTTTCTTTGTCGTTTTGAAAACCATAATCAAAAGAATACTTGACAATGATGTAACTGTATCACAACTAAAAAAATTACAGTACTAAACTACAAATGATTTGCTGTTAATTAAAAATAGC
>JAPDSC010138568.1:1539-18679 GCA_026290005.1 Latrodectus geometricus
TATATATATATATATATATATATATATATATATATATATATATAAACTAACAATTGCAATCCGTCATGATTTTCATCCTTATACCGGAAGTAATTTTTAAATATCTTTGTATTATAAAACAAATTATCTTCAAAAGATCTTTATATTATTTTACGATTTCTAACGACAATTTTTTTAAACTTTTCCTGATTTTCTGACTTAAAATTTTAACCGAATTTCTCTGAAAAAATTAAGTCACAAAAATTCAATAATTATAATAGCTCCCAATAATTTTTAGATTGAAACTAAAAAAAATGTGAACAAATTATTTTAAACTTATGCATTTTTATATGTAAAATTCAGGATCTTTAGTTTGTAATCGTCATTTTTCCCTAATATTTTAAATTTTTCTTGTAAATTCTTCGGTATCCTTGAAAATTATTTTAGAATGAAAATGTTTAGAAATATGCATTTATTTGATTTTTTTGATCAAGTGATTTCTTAAATTATTATAAATTTAAAACTTACATGCTATATATTAATAAATAAATTTGTTTTCTAAAATTACATATGAATAATGTAAAAGCATTAAATTTATAATAATTATTAAATATTATAAAATAATCAAAATGGATGAACATAATATATCATGAGCTACAGAAGTTTTTTCGTTTTATTCTTTTCAAATTCAAGTTGAACAGACAGCTGAATTTTTAACACTGTTGCGTTTATTTCAATGGTGTCTGAATTCGGCTCCCATCTCTGGTAAAGATGTTTTTAATAATTCAGAATTCATTTTATAAAATGTGAATCCCTTTCTAATTAGTTCTTGTGAGCTATAAATGAGTTCAGAACCACAAACAAATAATTTATTAAATTCACACCATGGTACTGAAAAATACTTTTATAATCACTGTGCAATAATTTTAGAGTTATATTTTAGGCCATGTTTTATGCCATCTGTTACTGATTTTATACTAGCTCAAAATTTAATTAAAAATTGCTCTAAAATTTGTTGTGCATTCCTTTAAATAGCTTATATAGCTCATATACGTATATATTTTAATTTCAACTAATTTTCTATTAAGAAATCAAATTATCTTTTTTTGAAAAAATGAAAATTTTTATTATGGAATTTAAATGGTAAAACATTTCTAGCGATAAAAATGTGTTTTTAATCTACATAATTTTAGTCTATCTAAATAATTATTACAATATTAATAAAATAAGCTGATTCAGGTAATTAATTCAGTAAATAATTTTTTGCCAAATAAACAAACTTAATTTTATTTGCCTATATTGTACAAATCCCTTGCGTTGTATTGATTTTCTATTGAATGCCTTGCCAAACTGTTGTAATTTAAAAATTTTCTGCTATGCATTTCAAGCTTTGTTAAGTATTTTTGCTCAAAATTATAATGCAAAAATATATTTACGAATGGAAAAATAATTGTATAATTTTGCTTTTCATGGCTGGATGGACGAAATTTCTTCGGATCTGCTGTTATGAAAATGTATGTGTCGCAAATAAGGTATTAGAATTTGCTTTTATTTTATAACGAATTTTTTCATATTTCTGTTGCAAAATTTAAGATTTAAATTTTGCAAATTTGCTATTGTACCTTAAATTTTACAACAGAAATATGAAAAAATTCGTTAAATTTTCTAATAATATTAATACATATATTTTAAATACTTTTATCAAAGTATTCTGATTAAACGTAAATATCTTAAATACAATTTTTTAAATGCAGTGTTTTATTTGTATTGATTCAAAAAGAAAATTGCATTGCATTTGATTATTAAATTAAATTATATTACAATAGTTTCGTAAAATTTTAAAATTTTTCTGAGAAAAGCTGCTGTTTACTGACAATCAAACGGGTAATTTAAATATTTTTGGGGGTCAAAAAAAGTATCACCTTAGAAATGTAAACATTTTTTTTAATTATGGCTGGTTATTTTTAAATTATTATTTTTCTTATATATCTAGTTTGTAATTTGAAAAATGGAAGAATCGACTGATATTTTTTTATACATAAAGACAAATTATTAAGATTAGCTTGTTTATTCAGTAACATTAAAACTCACATTTACTGAGATTGATAAGCACTTTTGTAATTAAAAAAATTAAATGGGTGATCACCTAATGACACATAGAACCCCTCTTTAAGTCCTTCAGGTATTTTAATAGTAAAATGCCACATTTATTATGACGTCAACGAATAATTTTATAACCGAATATTGTATGACATTTGTGCATGCGCAGTGGAAATCTTTACGGGACATTTTCTTACAAAGTGAATGGTTTTCTTATTCGTGTGAGTAGAATAAGACTTTCTAGTCACTCATTTCTATTCATCATATGAGCTGCCAGAATGGTTAGTGCTCTGGCCTTCTGTTCAACAGCTCGTAGGTTCGAATCCCGCTGTGGGCTTAGTAATTTGTAGTTTTTTTTTCTAATGGTGGGCACTGGGTGATTAACCCTTCACCACAACAGCCCCGGAAATTGCTACTCAGTTAGTGTTACCCGGTGGACACCTGTGAACCATGTCACGGAGGCGAGTAACATTACCCGCGTCACACCACCAAAAACATGTTTATAGGGTTGGTCACATTCATCCATGATTTCAGGAAAGGACAAAAAAGACACAGAGAAAGTACATCCATGCCCGAATCAGGATTCGAACCCAGGTCCACCCCAGAGTCTTTATGCAATTTGCCAACAACTGCCTTTAGACCTGAGACGAATGCAGCAGTCTCTCAATTATTACGCTAAAATTATGTCTGACCCTCAACATCCATTGCATTCATTTGCTTCTGTTCCTGGTTTAAGTAGACTATATGATGCTAGACCCTTTAGCATTCCACCCTTCCTCACTCGTACAAAATCTTATTTACTTTTGTCAGACCTATGTGATGTCCGTTTCATTAAAACGGACATATTATCACATCCACCTTGGTATGATCCACAGATAAATATTGTTAATTCATTTGCCTGTTTTAGAAAATCGGACACAAGTTCTACAATTTTCCAACAGCTCTATTCATCACATCGCTGTCAGTATTCTTCGTACACGCCAATATTCACGGATGGATCAAAAACAGCAGGACATGTCGGCTGCGGTGTATTTATTAATGATATCTCTTATAGTTACAGCCTTCATGCTTCCTGTTCCATCTTCACTGCTGAAGCGACTGCGATTTCTGAGGCACTTCAGCTCGTGAATATTGTAAATTCCAAAAATTTTTGCGTGTATACTGACAGCTTGAGTGTTTTAGAAGCGTTGGAGAATTTAAATATTTACTGTCATCCAGTTGTGTCCAGGATTTTCCAGGCATTGGATTCCCTTGCTGGCAAGGGCTATGAAATAATGTTCTGTTGGATCCGAAGTCACGTAGGTCTTGAGGGAAATGAAAAGGCTGACGCAGCTGCCAAAGCTGGGTCACCTATAATTCAACCATCTGTCCCTCTTTTAGATGTGAGAAAGGGTGTGAAAAAGTTAGTAAACGGTCTCTTCCAGGAACTTTGGAGCATGCAGGTCACGAACAAATTGTGTGCCATATTTCCATCTCTCACCACATTATCAGTTTTACCTTTACGAAGTGCGGATGTCCGTTTAACTCGCCTTCGTATAGGTCACAGTTTCACACATAGACATTTGTTTCTTAGCGAATTAAATCCTTGGTGTGAAACGTGTGATGAACCATATTCAGTAAATCATATATTAATTTCATGTAAAGATTTTAACAACGAATGTTTACTTTATTTTAAGACTGATTTTATTACTTTATTTGATTTGTTAGGGGAACCACCCCACAGAAATTTATTTGCCTTTTTAAGGGCAATAGGTTTTTTACATTTTATCTAATGTTTTACATTTTAGCATTGTAAATATATGTACACTTTTAGATACAAATTTTTAGACTATTATATACACGGATTTTTGTTTTTTAATATATTTTAATGTTGTTTGGGTTTTTTAAAAACTATATCTAAATAAAAAAAGGAAATAAAAATTTTAGTCTTGGCGCAGCATGTCCTCTTTTGGACCTTGTGCCATAAAACCCAACAAAACAAACAAACAAACCAGGTCCACCCCATCCGCAGTCAGTACGCTAACCACTAGAGAAAGTAGGCGGCTGAGTAGTTTATAGTGATCCACATTAAACTGTGTTCCTGTCTAATTAGCCCTTGTGTGCAAAAATATGTTGAGCGACAAATGAACAAAATTCAACTGCCAGCATTCTTCCTATAGCTTATTCTAAAATTGGGCTCTTCAAGATATATATAAACTGCTGGGGGACCAAGCAGAAAATCCCGATACTGGACTTGCTACCCTCTCAAAGTACATTGCGACATTCACTCAAATGATATTGAGATTTACGACCTATTTAAAGTGCTTTTGTCAACTTTAGTGAACATGGTAATTATTTGGTTAAGAAGAGCTTCGAATTCACTACCTTCTGATAATTAGAACGATCTCCTAACGAAATAGGGCACCACAGTTTACAAAATATTTGTTCCACCAGTATATTTCCCTGTACCTAGCCAACAGCGTGCTTTTACCAGTTACATGGAAGTCTTCGTCATTTAGAAGCAGGGAGAATGCAGACAACCCCCAATACTTGACTTGCCAGCCTAGAGGTATCCTCTCGCATGGAGGACAATGCAACGATGAACTATTTATGCACACTGTTCACTAAGAGCTGGTGAAATACTTTAAAGAAAACTGCAACGCCATATTCATTTTCCATAATTTAGTAATGGCTGGGATCGAACCCAGAATCTTCCATTCCGAAAAATACGATTTTACTTTTTAGCTGAATGAACCAAGAAATAAGATTTTAATTGTACTACTTTTTTTGCTATGAAATTGTATTACTGGTGGGTAAAATTATATCAAAATTTTAAAAAAAATGTATAGAAAAAAAGAGTGTTTTCTCAGCTGAATTTTTTGAAGAATGGTAAAGATCTCTTAATGAATCATTACGAAACAAATTCTTTGTTTTCATTTGTAATCTGGTGGAATACATCAATCTAGTCGAAAATGCATTTTCATTCTTCAGTTACTGATTCCTATGTTTGAACTATTTAACATTTTATTTCACGAACGTGGATCATTTTAATTTTTGCTTCATCATCTATTGAACTCAAATTTGGACAAATCTTGATAGTTTTCTTATAATATTTTTCATATCTCGGTTCCCTTACAATTTCTAATTTAGATTTGCTGATAATATTTGCTCTGAGTAATAGTGCCAAGAAAGATGTAAAATAGATTTCAATCAATAGGAGTAGATTGATTGATTGTTTGTTTATAGGATTCGATTGATTGATTGTTTGTTTAATTGGTGCAAATTCCAAAAATTCCAAAAAAGGACAAGTTGAATCACCTATTGGATTAAAAAAATGTAGAGATTTCTTTTTTCTAAAATAAAATAATTTAACAGCCTTGTGTTATATATATATATATATATATATATATATATAGTACATAAAACGTGAAACTACAATATGAATAAGTTTAGATGAAATAAAATGAATGTACTGCCATACTTACGTATTTTATATATGGCGCAGCTTGTCCTTATTTGGACCTTGCGCCATTAAAACCAATCTCTCGACATACGATCTAATACCAGCATTTATTATTTATCTGTAAGTCAGTTTGTAGTTTCGATTTTCTTTAGACATTTTCCTTGTCAGTTTTATTTTCCTTTCGCAATGAAATGATATTGTGTGAAATCGTCAATCAGCAGTCATCCAGGCTCATATTTGGGCAAAAGAAAGGCCCCTGTTTTAGGGAGCAGTACTGGCAGTGACATAATTAGTCATGTGATCTTCATTTCAATAACCTATGACCTCGGGCGTGAGTGTTCTTGGAAATTCGGAATCCTCATTCAACTGTATGTCCCAATCGAATTAGTCTGCGTACGCTAAATATGACTGTGGAGGTAAAAAGCAAGCTAAACTTATTTTAACAGACCATTTTTCATTTTTAGTAACAGAGCTTGGTGAGAAATGTTTTATTTCTTTGCTATGTAAAATTTATTTAAAGTTAATTTCAAGTAAGCTTAAACATATAAGCGTTGTTGAAAGTGTTTTGAAAATTGTTTCCATTAGTGTTTGTCAACCTGGTCCTTACCTGATGTAACTGTCGTGTGACAAGTTGGTAGCCGAATGGTTAACTCTCTGATCTTTAATTCAATAATTCTTGGGTTTGATTCCTACTTTGGGCTTGAAAATTTAGGGGTTTGTCTCTTTTATGCCATCAGACCCAATGTTGTTAACGCTTACGAGCATGAAAATGACCCTATAACAAACTTGTTTTCGTATAAGATGATGGGTGAACCAAATGACATTGTGATCGGTTGATTTAGTGAAAATTTGACATAAAACATTTAGAAAATATTTTTATGTGTTTCAACTTCCTGTGATTGCTTTACAAACTTTATAACTAAAATTTCTACTTTATAAATCATCATTACTGTGGAACTTGAATTATTATTATTAATAATTCAAGCTCCACAGAATATATTATTAATAATTGAGCTTTAGAAAACTCTGTTATGGATAAAGATACAGAATTGTTCAGTGTAAAATTGTTGAGTACACCAGACCTGTATGAGTATGTTACAACAAATGTAACATCTGTAAATATAAATATAATGTAATGTAAATTCTGTAAATATATGGCAATGTTTTACATATTTATTTAATAATATGTTTTAATGTGTTATCGTTTAACTTGTGATATTGTCTAAATGCTTATATTCTGGAAAATACGGTTTTCAATAACGAGAAATAAATCTAAAATTCTAAGCATTTTGGCGCCATTTGGTGATCTTTTTGACGATTTTGCGATATTTGATGACTTTTTTAGGGACAAAAGATCAGTCAAAATTATTGAAGTTTTAAGCATATAGGACTAACAGGAGTCGAGTTACTATAGGCTTACTATAGGAATGTTCTTGGAATGACCATGGAGGAATGCTCTTTGAACTACTGAAGAGGTTTAAATAACGGTCCCAGCAAAGCAGTGTGCCAGATGAAAATTAGAGAAAAGCACGAAGTTCGACTCGAGTCTCTTACTCTGAAAGCTACTTTGTTTAGTTTCTGTATAACAGAAATTAGTATTTTACTCTAAAAGAATCAACTTGAAGTTTTTAACCCAATTTAAAATTGAAATAACTAGTTTGTTTATTTGGAGCCTTATCTCTTTATTTCGCCATTATGGCATTTTCGTTGTCACGAAAAGAACAATATTTTAAACGGTTCTTTAACATCTAAGAGTTATTAACAGGAGTGTGCAAATTTAAAATCCTAAATAAAATACTCTAAGAATAAAGAAAACATTGATATCATAATTTTTGAACGTCTAACCTGTTTTAAATTAAGAAGAAATAAGTGTATTTTGTTGTTCCGTTTTGTGTATCAACTGCAATCTTGCTGCAATTGACGACATTAGTGTGACGTCATGTTTCCAAACAAATACATTGTAAACATTTGTTTAATATTGTATTTAAGAGTGCCTTCTTGACAAAATTGGAGATTTTTGTTTGGCTATCGATTTTATGGGTGATTTTTTTTGGCACAGAACAATAAATTGTTCTGTTGCAACCAGAATACGATTGGAAATAAGCCCAGCTTGGTGATTAACTGTGACTACAATTTGGCGAAAATCAAAGGTTAAGCAAACAAAAGGTTAAAAGTTTTAACAAACACGTTATCCTTAAATAATGAATATCAATTTCAAAAATAACAATTTAAAAATCTATCACCTAAGTCTATGGCAGTTTCAATGATAAATGACGCTTAACAGCAAATGTTTGGGAACAATATGACGTCACAACTAATGTCATCTATTAAACTTCTCTTTCTATGTTGCATCTATTATGTTTAATATTTTGCAAATGCTGAACTAAATTTCCTGACAGTTCAGTCTCAACAGTTCAATTTATTTAACTCAGACAGTAATAAATATGGCAATTAAAGTTGCGATAAACCTTTGTTTTGTTATATTGCGCAGATGTGTGTGCTAATGAAGAAAAAGTGAAATTACCTCAGCCTATTTTAGTGAAGCGTCACTCATGAAATAATCCACTTAAATAAACTATAAATTATTTTGTGTTATCAAAACTGTAGAATATAGTACCAGAATTTATTAAAGATTCAATTGATTCTGGTACTATTTCTACAGCTTCGATGATACAAAATAGTTTTCTTTTCAGTACTTAGTTTCGAATATACTTAAGATTTTAATTTGGTTTTTAAATGAATTTAGAATATTTAAAATTAATGAAAAGCACTCATTCTATATAGATGAGTTATTTTAAAAATTTATACGTTTATTTGTGAGTGATTAATAAAATACGTCTATAACTACGTCGTTGGTTGTTGACCCCCCTGAACACACAACTAATGACATATTTATTGACGTATAAATATGATAAATGTGATGATAGATATGCCGATAAATCTTTAACTATAAGGCCTATATAAATGAAGTTGGATTCATATTTTCTTGAAATAGTATTGCAACATTTTCAATGAAGTAAAAGAATTCGAATTATTTTTCTTTCTTTTTAAAAATGGCGAACTACTTTTTTTTTTCTATCTTCGACAAGTACAAGATTCTTCTATCATCCATTTGAACAAGATATGGCAAACAAGATGGTATCGCTCCATATTATAATACCAAGCTTGGCAGCCGGATAGTTAAACATCGTTTTAACAAGGCTGCGGTGGCCTGGTTCGTCTCTGTATCCGAAAGTAGTGAGTTCGAATCCCAAACCCAAAGATCCATTGTGTTCGCTGATGGATGCTAGGACATGTTAAAACATGTCGTGGTTGCAATGACCTCCGTTTGAAATGATACTTTTGTGGGTGGCAGGTTGGGAAGTGTTCTACTTGGTCTCTACTTCTAAATTACGAAGATTCCCGTCCGGCTGGTTCTATTTAACTGGTGAGCCCAACTGCGGTGCTAGGTAAGGGAACCATGCAGGTGCAGCTAGGTAAAGGTCCCAACTAGATAAGGGAACCATGCAGGTGCAGCAACAATAACAACCTTCGTTTCAACAGTTTGTGGCTTCTAACCTCTTTTTGGATATTGCAGCGGTTCTCTTTCAACTGAAATTCCCGATTTAATTAGCCCTCGTGCACAAAAACTGATCCTTGAATTGTATACAAACCATAAATCATTTTTATGTAACTGGGGGTATATCTTTAGCAAAATTTTCCCCATTATTCTCCCCCCTCTTTCATGTTTGTTCATGATCTCAGGAAATATAATGCTTTCTTATGTTTATCTGATGAAAAATACTCTCGATAAGTTTAGTTTGATTAGGATCGATAAATATCATTCTATACATTTGTTTAATATCAGCAAGAAAAACATAAATGTGTTTTTGTAGCTGATACACTGTCTACCAATAAGTATTTAGACACCTGTGATAGGAAAGAAAAACTAAATTCAAAATCAATAGTTGGAAGAGCCTCTACGAGAGACAATTACAGCGTGGATCCTCAGGGGCATACTTGCCTCAAGTCTTTGTAATACAGCTAGTGGTATAATACTTCACTCGGCTTGGAGTAGACATTCAAGTTCCTTCACCGATTTTGGACGGGTAGTGCACCCCTTAATTAGGCGATCCAACTCGTCTCAGAGGTTCTTGATAGGGTTCAGGTCTGGGCTCTGGGCAGACTAGTCAGTTTGATGATTTCCATTGGCACCATACCAAGCCTTGGTTAACCTCGAAACATGGCAACTGGTATTGTCGTCCTGAAAGTAACAGGGATCCAACCCGTAAAACTGCCACAACGTAGGAAGCACATGGTCATCCAAAATGGTGCAGTAGGCATCGGCGTTGAGCTTACCATGAATCGGGACCAAGGGTCCTAGTCCAAAGCATAATTCCATCAGATCAAAAGTAATAAATAATAAAAAAAGCATAATTCCATAAATCCAAAGCATAAATCCCCAGACCATAATTCCATCTCCGCTGAACTTGACTGTTGCCACAATGCATTCTGACAAGAAATGTTTTCCAGGCAGACCCTGCCATCCGAATGGTACAGGGTGAACCTTGATTCGTTTCTCCAAAGAACCCGTTTCCATTGATCTACGGTCCAGAGTTGTTCGACTTTGTGATCAAGAGCTAAAGGGCAGCAGCACGATCAAGAAAACTAAGCAGATTTGCTTTTTTACTGATGGTATTCATTGGAATAATACACCCGGATGCCTGTTGAAACTCCTCGCGGATGAGGGCCATCAGTTGGGTGCGGGTCTTCCCAATCTCTCTGGACAGCAGTCGTCGGTCTCTATCTCCAAGTTTCGTTGGTCTGCCGACTCGGGGCACGTTCTAACAATCACCACTAACCTTCCATTGTTTAATCACATAAGCCACTGTCAATTTTGGGTACTTCTGATCGCTAGAATGTCCCTTAAGAATCAGCCACATTTGTGGTATCCCATAATTATACCTTTCAGGAAATCAGAGATCTCGAACTGCGCGGGAACTTGCATGCGATTAATGCCGATGCTATTTCCTGCGCGATATATACCGGCGGAGGCTGCAACGTGCCTCAGGACTGCTGATATCGTCATTTGCATAGGTGTCCAAATTCGTATTGGTTGACAGTGTATTCAACAAGTCCTCCCGTTACTGAAAAAGATCCTATTGTAAAAAAACAACTAAATTGTAAGGAGTTAAGTGATTTTCTTAAGGAAGTTGCGTTAAATACTATACGAAGTTTTGTTGTGCTCTTATCAGGACGATGGATACTTAAATGGGGGTATATAACATGTACCTACTTCTTCCTCATATTCTGAAATTTAGATCGTATGAGCTAATTTCTCTCATATTCGCTCAAAAACGCTCTTTATAATTTTTAATATTAAGGCTCTCTAAAAAAACGCTTCCACAAATTTCATTTTTTTAAGGCAATTTCTTTGGATTTTCGTAAACACTTTGGGCCCTCTTTTAAAGGCATTTTAACTATATATCTCCCTGTGTGTACTGTCTCTCTTTACATTAGTTTTAAAATGATATTTTCATATTATAGTTTCTTTATTTTTGGAAAATTTGGTTTCAACATTTTCTATATTCCAGAATTTTTCTATAACCTCGTGTAAATCAGTATTATCTTTTAATAAATACGTAGAATATTTTTCTCTCCTATCGTTACCTGGTGGGCACCTAGGAACCAAGTCACGGAGGCGAGTAGCACTACCCACGTCACACCACCACAAACCCGTTTATAGGGCGGGCCACATTCATCCATCATCAGAGGAAAGGACAAGAAACACATAAGAAGAGAAAGTACATCCATGTCCGAGCCGGGTTACGAACCCAGATCCCCCTTATTCGTAGTCAGTTACGCTAACCACTAGACAGGTTGTGCTGCGCGAACTGAATCTAAGTTTCAATTTGCTGTTTTATTGTTTTTCTGAATTGTTCTTAACACATTGGGGTGTGGGTTTAAATTCTCTGAGAATAATTTCTTTAACTTTTTCATAATCATTTAACTCATCCCCGTCTGCATAAGAAGTTATATTTGATGATTTCTCACCAAGCAAGTTTAAAAGAATATCTGCTTAAAATTTATTTGAAGCATTTTTTTGTAACAGATGTTCTCTCCAAAGAAGCAAAAAATAAATTCCAACCTCTTGGTTTACTCGGTATTTTAATCATTAATGTACACCTAAGTCTGTTTTTACACGGTAGATTGGTTCCAGAAGAAGCCGTGTAAAAAAAAAAACGTGTAAAAAAAGACATTGGTCTTATACAAAAATGGGTGATTTGTTCCTAATCTCTAAAACCTATTAAAATTAGTGAAAAACAAGAATTTTTAAGAACAAGAATTCATGTTTATTTTATTAAATCAAATATATAATGCTTATTTTCACAAGCATAGTAATTAATGATAAAAAAGATATGCACTCTAATCTTAAAAGTAATATAAATTAAATGTATGGCAAGTTCAGGAACTAAAAAACTATGTTGTGAACGAAAAGAATAGGTTATTCAATTTTTAAGGTAAAAAATAAAATAAAATAGAATAAGTGATAATCATAAATACAACAACATAAATTTAATTGCTGTCGTCATCAGTTATTCGTAAATAACTGAATAAATACAAAATATTTTTTGGCTTACCTTTTATCTTAATGCGTTAAAATTAAATTTAATAGAAAATCAAATTTGCCTGCAAAAAATTTCTTTACCAAACACGTCTTATTGCATTGACAGTTCACAAAATATTAACACGTTTCAATTGCTCTGACCAGTAAATTTTATTGTATGCACATAAAGGGAATTCCCCTACTTGTTTGTACGCGCTAAAGGGGAATTCACTTAAATCTTTAAGCTAGTGTTCGCAAACTATCGATACTATCGATGGTTTCAGACTTTTTTCTTTCATAAATACTTTTTTGTGATATGAACATACTTCGCAAAAATTAAATTTGACAAAAAAAATTTAAGTACATAAAATTTCAAATCGTGCTAAATGGAATAAAATCGTGTAAAAAAATTAAAAATATTCAATTTTCAAACCGTGTTATATCAAAACCGTGTACAAAAAGACCGTGTAAAAACAGACTTAGGTGTACTAATATTTTTATTAATGAATTTAAAGAATCGCAGTTTTCATTTTTAATATTCTGCATTAGTTTCCCCATTATTTTTAAATCTCCTCTCAGGTGTGTTATTTCTAATTCAGCTTTCATTCTCTCTAATTTTATTTGTTCTAATTGCAATTCTGTAGGCATGATTTTCTTGCTTATTTTGTTTTTTTTCTGATTGAAATTTAACATTACTCTTTATAATTTTTGTCAGCTCTACAAATAAAAAAAATAATAAAAAAAAAACAGCTCTACCTTTTATCAGAAACGACCTCTCCTAACTCAGTAGCCGCAATTCGCAAATCAGATTTATTCACACTTTTTAAACATTTTGAAAACATTTCAAACCTATATATTATAAATTTAATCAACAGTACAAATTTTGAAAAACAGTTATTAAGCTCAACACCATTAATTCAAATTAGTAATTTAAATTATCTCATGGAAGTGAATGATCAAAAAGCTCAATTATGAGGTATGTGCATACCTCATAATTACTGATCATCGCTGTCAAAGAGTGTTGAGGTGTTGTTTACTCATCATTCTCGCTTTCGCAATAGGCAATAATATCTATCCGGTCTTAGGCTCTCACAGGCTCCAGCTCGACAGACCAAAAAATGTTGGTGTCAATAGCTCAGAAAAATTCAGTGGACTGTATAAAACTCTAAAATTTAAAAACTCTATTTTATCTAACTGATTCTCCTCACTCATTTTACATAATCTCTACTCAAGTGCTCTAACTCGACTCACAGTTTTTTTTTTCTTTTTCTTTTTATATCGCTGCAACAGCGCTTCATTGGTACGGAACAGCGTCCATCACTAAGAGTCGAGAATATTCTGCAGGTTATTAAGGGATTATGCGCAGCAATGTTATTAACACTGAATTAAAATGGGTTTTATCAGAAAATTGCTTACATGAAGAGTTCGATGATGTCTTCAAAGTATGGAGTGATTTCAGATGTCCTTTGACATCCCATCAATCCGTAACTCTCCTGTAGATGTGATCTGTAAGGAATCTGTTCATTACGTTGCTTCAGGAATAACAGTTAACAATATATAAATGTCCCATCAATCATTTCTTGTTTTCTATTCTTTGGCCAGCATCCATTATGTTTCTATAGTCCTCTGATCGAGACTTCCGTAATGCTTTGTTTCTATGACAAAATGGAGATCACATGTATAGGTAGTGTTCTAAACTTTCTTGGTCTAAAGCATGTTGAAATTTTTTCTCGGTCAATGCTTGTCGACCAATTGACACGCCATCACTCACTAGCGATCAGCGGACCTTCTTATCTACAGATACTGCTGGCTCCTGTATTGACGCATAGTTTTTGAAGCCGCAATGAATGTCTTGTTTCTATTCTACTCTGTTATTTTAAATGCTGTTGTAATCTGGAGGGGGGGGTGAATGTCAAGGACACTGTTTTCTCCCCTCTACACTTTCTATATTCTCAAACGACTTGATCTTTCTTCTATAAAATATGAGCTCAATTATCTTCTTTTGCAATATTTACTGGTGTAGCAATTACAATGGCCAGATATATAGATTCTAATGTTAAATCTCACCAGTGTGTTGACATTGTACTTGAGATTTGCAAAATCAGTTTTTTTTATTTGTAGCAATATCATTGATAATTTATGTACACGAAAATTTACTAATAATTAAATAATCACTAACAACATTTCCAATCTCTATTATATCCATTGTTCTTTTTGTTTTGGTAATCCGAATTTATAAATCTAATTTTCATCTTACATTGCAAATTGCGTTTTTGTTTTTTAGTGCTTCAAGAATCGGAATATTAATTCAATATTGAGTTCTGTAAAACGTTTAGCCTGATGCTAACACAGAAATACTCAAATGTACACAAATTAATACAGCTAACTTAAACTCTTTAACATATTTATTAAAAAAAATTAAATCATTAATCCCTTCTAATTTAATGAAAATTTTAGATAAAGATTTAAATTTAAGAATTATTAAATCAACTATATATATATATAATCTCTCTCTCAAACCAATTGTGTGTAAAAGCCAAGAAGTAATATTTGTTATTGACACTATATCCACAAACTGGTTTCAATTTAAAAATTCATTCTTTAGTTCGATATTTCTTAAATTTACACTGAAATACAAACTACTTAATTTTTCATTCTGTGATTGAGAAATCTATAAATTATACATTCTTAAAAATTTATTTTTTGTAAAAATATCTAATTATAAAATTTCCATCACCATAAATGTTTATAATCAACTGCAATGTTTGATCATTATTTTTAATATAATATTAAGTATAATAAATTTGTCCAAAATAGAATGTCACTTTCAGTTAAAAAACTAAAAATATTTTCTGAACATAAAAAAAAAATGTTGAATTAAGATTATAACTTTTATTTTTTAATATTTTTAATTTGTTTAAAATATTGTAAATGTCAAGAATTCTCAAAAAAAGATATCAAAGAATTTGATGTTCAAAATAATATACTTTTTATTGTCAGAGCAGTACTTTGCAAAGACATGTGTTTTGTCCTTTATTAAGGCTTGTATTATAATTACACTGATGAATTAGTGACACTTTTCAAAACTGGTCAACCAGTGAAATGTGCTGTATACATCATTAGGCATTTAATTAAAATTTTAGGATCAATAGTTGTCATTAGTTGTGTACTAAATTATGGCATTTGAAGTACTGGGTGCGAATCCAACGCTTTATGTACACTTTTATCACTTTTTTCTAAACAAAAATTGGTGCTAGAAAACATTCAGCAATTGACAATATATATTTCTGATTTATAAGTTCCTGAAAGTTATTTTTTTAGTTGTGATATTGGTGTATTTTTCACAGTACATTGTATATATATTTTTTAATTTAAGACATTTTACATTATATATTATGTAATGTGAATAGAAATTAGCAGTTATCCAATCGAAATTTATTTGAGAGTTTTGTCTTATTATTCGAACTTGGTTTTTCTGACAACTTAGTTACCATTGATAAAAATCTAAATAAAAAATCTTTTCTAGAAAAGAAAAATACATATTTCAATTCTTTAACTTGTACAGATTTAAAATATGTAAAAAGTACAAATTTTTTTAAGAAAATCGGTCTATGATTTGAGTTGCAAAAGGGTTAAAATAGTTCTTATAAGTAAGAAAACTTTTTCTCTATTTGTTAAGAGAGAGAGATTTTTAATTGCTTTTATTAAAGAATATTTAAATTTCTAAATGTATTTGAAGTTTTAAGCTTCCTCATGAAATTCTCTCAACACTCTTTCTATATATGTATATGTATATAATGACCATAGTTTTTTTAATTTTCAACCGAATATACATTTAATATAATTAAGTCATTAAAAACTGACATAGAATTACATTCATAAAAATTATATAATTAATAATATTTTTTCCAATCGTATTTTCCAAACAAGCAGGCAAAAAATTTTGTCTCATGGTATTACATAAATAGTTTTTATCCAATATTTTAAATAAATCTTTATTTTCCTTTTTATCTCATTTTTTTTGTAACGAATTCGTGGGAGAAAGTTTGATGTTACAAACTAAAGTAGTCATCCTAGTGTAATTTAGAACAATAGCACCAATCCTTTTTTTTTTATTTTTGCTTCTTTCTTTTTAGCAATAACAAATAAATCCCCAAAAAATATTTACTGTGTGAAAAGATTTATAAAAACTGACACCATTAACTAGAACATGCGTTGACTCATTTTAACAATAGTTTCTGTACTGATTTTAAAGTTTATTTTATGTTTGTTATATAAATTGATTTCTGTAGGATAATCCTTCACGAGTGAAAGAATCAACCCTCAACTGTTTTTTTACATTGTTTAAAATTTGAAACAATATGCAACTCGTATCAACTTAAACTATTGCATATGAACAACTCAATCAAAAAATGATAAATGGGTGTTACACAATTTTAATATGAATACTAACTTAATATCTCGTAATTGAAGAATCCGAATTTTATTTTCAATTTCATCTGATAAATTTGATCTTGTGTTCAATAGCAGTTTCTGTGAAGCCAGATCATTCAGATGAAATGGCGCATTCCTACCGGGTCACTTTAAGCCCTTAAAAATAATTATATCATGATTAGTTTAAAGTTATCTAAATCTATTGCTTCCATAGTCAAGTATGGAGTAAAATTTTTGTCAATAAATTTAAATCGGGAAATAAAACATATTTATTCCCCTTAATATTTTAAATTATCTATATTATTCAAATTAAAATTATTGTTGACTATTTTAAAAATGAAATCGAAAAGAAAATAAATGGGTCTCCATAAAATCTATTATTTGGGTAATTTTAGTGTGGGAAGAATCTCTATAAACTGATTAAGTGAATATAACTGTTTTTGTGTTTTCATACTAGTATGCATTCATTTTGCAGCGTCGCTCGTCAACCGTTAATCAGATTTTTTCTGTTGGTGGGATATTTAAAGAGTGATCTATATAAAGGCAATTGAAAAAGAAAAGCAACATGTGACCTTACATTACTAATAAGACGAAATATT
>JAPDSC010138573.1:0-10105 GCA_026290005.1 Latrodectus geometricus
GACAACAATTAAGTATGACATTTGTTCTTCAATTACAATGGAATCGAGAATCATTGTATAACGAATAGAGCATACAAATAAAAATGCATTTAATTAAATGAAATGAAGATATTTTAAGAAATTGCTGAGAAATTGTGGTTACACGCAAGCGCAATGGGATCTGATCTCTTCCAACATGATGATTAGACTAACATGAAAAAGTTTCTTAACAAACGATTTTTGCATTTAATTATTTCTAAGCTATTCCATAAATACACAATTATCGCCAATCTGTCGAATAAATGGGAAAATGTTTTGAAAACAAATCTCCAAGCATAGCACAATAAGTAACTTATTACTAATATTATTATTATTTTTTTTTTGTAAAGTGCCAGTCATGCTGGCAATATCAGGTGCGTTGCTCTACTTTTCCACTGAACCATAGTGATGTGGAGTCTGACTTCTTCAGTACACTCGTGCTATAGGTACCCGTTTATAGGATAGGCCATTTATAGGATTCATACAAGGAAAGGACAAAGACAGGAGAGAAAGAAAGTACTTCCATGCGTGTGTACGCCCGAACCGGGATTTAAACCCAGGACATACCTATCCGCAGTCAGGCACGGTGACCACTAGACAGGGTATGTGGAAAACAAATTATATTCATTATGTAAATTGAAAGAATTAAAATCAGCACATATTTGTGGTAAATTTCTTAAATGAATAAATAAAGTATTTAATGTACGTGCACAGTTAATTGTTATTAATGTATTCTGAATTCCCTGGTTAAAAACACACTCATTCAAATACTCACACCGTTTTTAAGAGCCTCTAACTTTTGAACGCTCATGATTTTAGGAATTTGCAGCTGATAATTAACATGGTTCCACGGACACAAAAATAATTTTAATTTACATTTATGAATAAAATTTTTAGAATAATCTCTTTTTGGCGAACGAAGCCAACGAACATGCTTTGTTCGTTTCCGTGTATTTTTAATAATGCTTCTTTTCTTTTTTCTTTAAATTTATGGTTGAGAATCTTGGACTGACGTTTCTATTGGGGAATCGTTAATTCTTCAAATTAATGATATCAAACTCCACTGTTGATGTTGAAATCTCGTAATTTTTAAGCAATTTGTGCCAAATTTCACCCGTTTAATTTAAATCCCTTCTTACAATCTGGTAAAACAAATACTTAAGACTGCATTAATTTTTTAAGTAAAGAAAAAACTTACATATCTATATGACATGGTACTTTAGCAATCAAGATACTTATAGACGATCCTGAATCCAAATGTTCACCAAAAAGCGTTACGTTAGTACCACCAGCAACGGGTCCTTTACCTGGACGGATTCCAAACAGCTTTGTTTCCTAAATAAACCATATTATATTTCATTATTACCATAATAGTCTGTTCACAATAAAGATTTGGCAAATAAAAGTTACATTGTAAGCAATAGTATAAGTTTACCATGAGGTTCTGCCCCAGGAGATACCTACCGGTTCTGTAGGAGAAAGCGAGATAAGGTGAGAACTTTGGTTGGGTTGTATTGATGCAGTTGCTTTTGTAAATAAGGTCTTAAAGAGGTTTTTTTGGTATAATCATAACTTATATTTCATAACCTTTGAGATTCATAACATGTTGAACATCTACTCATACATTTTCTATAGACAGAATTATTAGGCAATTTGAAAAATTCTTTTTGAAAGAAGATACAGATAATCTTTATTTCTCAATATTAAATTGTATACATTGTTGCAACCATGGTTTTGGCTTAAATTTTAATACTTTATGTACAATTTTCAATTTCAGTCTCCAAGGTTTAAATACAATTGCAAATTTCTGTAATGCGAGACATAACTTTCTTGACATAGAGATTTGGAACTAGTTTCATGCACTTCACGTTTTTCGTAACTTTAGTTTTCATTAGTTTTTGATTGTAAAGAGACCACATTTTTGAAGGGATTCCTAATTTTTCCATAGCAAGAGGCTATTTATTATGCTCGTAAGATATAGATTAAGTCAACTTCTAAAATTAATCCTTCATTGCTATTTCCTTTTAATGATAACATATAATCTTCTGTGATTGTGTCTGGAGGAATCCATTCAAAACTATCATATGGTAAAGGCTGCACCATCGCCTATCCATATAAGTGGTTAGTATCTAAGTACATTACGTAAGAGGAAGAACTAGAACTGTCATAGTTATCAAAGTATTTATTGTTAGTTTTAGCTTCCTTTTCATTTATAGTTAACATTTCTCCTTTAATACCCATCTCTATAAATAGATGCATATCAATATCGGTAAATAATTCCAGAGGTTGTGCACAGATCTTCAAACAGGCTTGCTAAGCAAGACCTGGTGAGGTCAATAAATGTGCTGTATCTAAGTCATAGCTCTCTTTACACAACTTTCAGAAATTTTGAAGAACATCATTTAAAAGGAGAATATTTGATTTCACATTCAAATCATGACATTCGCCTAAAGTTTTTGGCGAATGTCATGTGTTAGTTGAAATTTGAAAAACTTCCCATACAATTTTACATGATCACATTCATCTTTTAGAAAGTTACTTTCGCTTAAGGTACTGCAAAAGGCGGAAATAGGAGGCAAACATTCTTCGTTAAATTTACTAAATTAAGATACGTATTCATAAGAATATATATTCCTTTATTGATCAGAAAGTCTGAATTCAAAGGAACATTTTCTCTCAATATTTGAAATTTATTTTGCCCTAAATTAAAGATTAGCTTTTAAAGTGACGCAGATAAAAACTGGTAACTATTGATAAATTTCAATGAAATAGCTAAATTAATCTTAAAATTTAGTTACATAAAAAGGTACATATATTTTTCTATATTTATTGCAATAATATTCCTTTTATGATCCTTTTTTCTCTAAATCTTGCATTATAAAATGAGCATCTTATTACTTTAAATTATGCATCACTACATCTTTCATCATCTTTCTTACTCTATATTTTAAATTACAAGCCTGGTGAACAGCAAATCTATCCTAAATTATAATCATGATTTGTCATTACTTAATACATTACCACACACAGTATAGTTAATCGATTTTCGGAAGGATAAATCCTCTTCTATTGTCATTATTAACGGCGTAATTGTTTTTAATTTCCTACCTATTCCCTCTTTTTCACGTATTAAATTAGAGAGAGTTTGTGCTCCCCTATAAACCTAGAGCTTGTGCTCCCCTATAAACATGAATAGGTTTTACACGTTTATTATCTGATACATGCATATCCACATGGTTTATGTAAAACGATTTTTTGAGTGAAGGAAATCCTGCTCTCAGACTCTGCAGAATGAATTGGTCTGATTTATGATTCAAAATCTGAGTAAATAATATAAGAAACAGGACACTCCTCTGTGAACGTTTGTGAGGGAAAGTATTTTATAGTTTTCAGTCAGCATTATTATTCGCTGTGGATAATGTTCATCACCAGGGGTGGCCAAACTTTTGGGATCCGGGGTCTACTCCACATTTAAAAAATCGAAGGTGGTCTACCTATGGTAGAGCTAAATTAACGTACATATTTATTTTCGATAACAGGAAAGAATCGTAAATTATGTAATTTTTTCTAAAAAAAAATTAATATTAATATTCACAAAATAAAAATTTACTGACGAAAATAATCAAAAAATTCATACATTAAAAACTGGCCATCCTTTTCACTTCGTTTAGTTGAAATTTGGCACTGTATATCTGCGACAAGTTTATCATATTGTGGCTGGCACGAGCTTATTGCAATGCATAAACACGAAATTAAATGTTCATTTGTTAAATGCGACCAATGTTTGTTTTTTGTTCATGGTTGAAAAAGTAGATTCGCAAAGATTCAATTATGATTCTCGATCCAAAATATGATTTGAAATACAAAATCAATTTGTAAATATTTGGAAGAAGAAAAAGATTTGAAAATACCTAAAATTTAGATGAAATTTTAAGTGCAAGCAGAGCCTCATTCTGTAAATTCATTAAAAAAAATTTGAACTTTTGTGAAGACGTCTTCAATGTGTGAGTTTATTAAGTCCTCATTGTCGAGATGTTCTATAAAACAATTAATAAAAAATATAATATCTGAAACTGTTTCATAACACTCAATTGGTATTCGTCGTCCAAATTCTTCATCTTTGCTTAATTAATCAAACCCAATAAAATTAGTTTGACAGTTTACGTTATAACACGTATGTGGGTAGATAAACTCTACCAATCCTACTTCTCATTATCCTAACAATTTAATCGATTGTGATAAGCGAGTAATTAAATCTAGCTTGTTGCAATTTTATTATCAGTAAAATAATTCATAGAACTGTGTCGCTAGATAACATCACGTAAAATCTCATTTTGCTAAATGACGGGTTAATAATAAATACTTGCATTTTATAATGTGGATAAGATTTTTCCTCTAATCCATAGGTTAAACTTTTGAAGATAACCACTAAATTTGACAAAATATTCTACATGACCTTTACTTCTCTTTTTCAAAATATTTTCTACTACATAATTGTTTTTGATTTCTACTTTATGTAACTATTGTGAGTAAAAGGTTCCTTGATGGGTTCCCCCAATAAGTCTTTTATTTTAAACATATTGTTTTCCTACATATTCACTTACTTGAAATAATTCTGGCAAATTTTTGTCATAACCTTTTTGAAACATGAATTTTTAGAATCACGAGCAATATCAGCTATTTAAATTTGCACGATCCCATCTTCACTGCTTCCATATATCTCCGTATAATGTAAACCATTCTTTCATTTACTTCTGACCGAGAATATTTTATACTTGAATGATTAAGTAACATTATAATTTCTTAACAACTTATCTAACGCAATTATATAATTATAGGTACCATGTGAAATATATATTTTGTTTCCAATGTGCGATTGAATCACTCAACCACAGATGTCACTATGCATTGAAAAAAATCTAACACCATTCAGTTTCAAAAAATATTGGTTATAAAAAATTACCCTTTTAGTCTTAATTTCCAGGAAAAATGTCTTAACTACAATGAAAAAACTGAATACACTCATAGTTCAAAGATTAAATAAGTACGAAATATATTTTATAATTAGTATGAAATATATTTTATAATTCATACATTCCCAAATATGACCTTAACTAAACATTATTGAAACGAGAGTCCATAGGATAATGATTAAGGCCTGTAAAAACTACTATCATGGAATCTTTGGCAGGTTGGAGGTTCGAACTGTAAAATAAATTTACAAATACATTTTTGGGAAGTTTAGAATGAATAAAATATTTCTTTTCTTTATATTTCTGAGTTCAATAGACAGCACCATGATACTTATATTAGATTCAAACATATGTGTTGTAAATTTATTTGAATATAATTGTGTGTTGTCATTCTGTTAATCTAATATATAATTTTTATAAAACTAAAATCAGTCATTGAATTATCCTCGTTCATGAAAATATAAATGTTGCCATATTAAAAAAGCTAATTTAAAACTTTATTGACAAAAACAACTGCATTAATACAATTCAACAACAGACCTGTTGTTGAGTTGTATGGATACTTTATCTCACTCCTAAGTCAGGCCGCGAATTCGGTAAACTATCCGATTGAGACGCCGTCTTACAGTGTACAAATGGTGTCTTACAATGTACTTATCGATGTCGCACCTAAAACTGACGTCATGGATATTTTAACCAATGAAAGTTTGCTTACATTTCGGTTCCTTCCGATTGTTTTCATTGTATAACATATATTTTTCTCTTATTTCGAGTCCTTCTAGTTTGTGCAATTTCTTTAATAGTTTGACTTCTTTTAGTTTGTCAAAATAAAGACTGTTTTTGGGATCCCCGAGACATCGGTGATGCACAATAATTAAATAAAATTAATGAACTATAAAGGAGAGCATAAATTCAAATTACAAATAACAATAATTTAAAAGAGTTATTATTACTTTTATATAAAGATTTATAAGTAATTCTTCCTCTTCAAATGAAAACTTGTAATTCATTGAACTCTCCAATTTATTTTATTATTAAAGTTTTTAATTTTCAGCACGTGGTAATACAATTTTTGCAGGGAAAAGCGGATGGAACGTTGCCAGATATTTCAAACCTGCTTGAAATCCAGAATTGTCTGGCGCTCCACCAATTTTTGACGTAACAATGACGTCATTAAAGATATTAGTGACGTCATTTGATTTCGTATGATTTTCGCGAGACGCTCAGCTTGTCTCAGGAGACATGTTTCATGCGATCATCTATGAATTTCCTTTGCAGTACCGGTTGGTTACTCCTCATGGGGTAGAACCAAATAGGCGTGATTCATCCTCCTCATAATACAGATCCCGTAAACTTATACCATCACGTGTAACTCTAATAAAAGCAATTACTATTCCGTACCTTAAATTAATAACTGCTGCTATTAATGATAGATTATTTAATTCTATGAAGAAAGTAATAAAATTTATTTTCTAGACTTATTTTCGACCGATTGTTCCACAGTTCTTATATTTATAACTCCTCTTAAAACAGTAGTCTATACAATTGAAATTAGAAAAGTAGATGGCTTGAAAAGATGGGCTTGATAATATAACATAATCAAAAAAGCATTTTATCGAAGTATTGTTAGCTAAAAGAGTTTTAGAAATGTAAATAATGGGCAGAGATAATAGATATTCAAATTCGACAGGATATTGGCATAAGTCAACTGCAAGTATTATTGAAAATAGAGTAAAAATAGAAAAACAAAAATCAGCCACCTCTGTTAATAACGCATAATTAATATCATCAATTTTCTCTTGTCTCATGTCCAAAGAACAGAATAGAATTAAAAACTCTAATCCAAGCTTGAGGTATAAACTTGACCATAGCTTTGACTGAACAAAATAACTATCAAATGTTTTTCACGTCTCTGTATTTATAATTATCCGATCAGTAGCGATGTCCTCATTCCCTTCAAATCGCCTTAAAAAAATTTATAAAAAGAATAACTGCCGAGAAAAGAATTTCTATGATCTATTTTTCAACGGTACTAACTGTAAAGAGATATTACTCTTTAGACTTCAAGCAATTATATTTAACCACGAATAAATTTGGATCTGATGTGAATGAAATTTATTGGAAGTTTAATCTTCTTTCTCTCAATGGTTTGGAAGAATTAAGAACATTAATTGTAGTTTTGAAATTTCAAGATCCTCTTGCTTTTATAAAGTGTTGGATACCCTTATCTTTGAAAGTCAATATGTATGAATAACTTACAAACCCAAGAGCTAACAACCGAAAGCATTGACGTTTTTAAAGTTTCTCCAGGACCTAAATGAAATTGATTTCGATGAAATTGAAAAGATAAATATTATTAAGTAGAAGAGAGACATTCAAGAAGTCCATAAAAAAATCTAAGACAAAGGTTTTAAAGGAAAAATTTCGGTTCTTTTCGCTCTTTCTTACCAAATAAAGAGATTAAATGAGGTATACATTGATACAGATGATAAAATAATGGACTAAATTAGATGATTGGGAAAGTTCTAGGTTCTTTTTGTTGAAAGATGGAATCATCAGACAAGAGTGTTGTTACTTATGACACTTGGCAAAGCCAAGACCGCCCTTTAGGGACTGGGCGAATGAAGTCAGAAAGAGCATCTTCTGTTTTTGAATAGAGCAGCCTCATATGAAGGTGGAAAAAAGACTTTGGCTCATAGATGGCAGCACCATCTGGGTTTTCCAATTTAAAGATTGAAGCCAGAGAAGACTCATAGCCCGGCTTCAACCCCCCCCCTCAGGGAATTAATTTGGAATGGGAACACGGAGAACAATGCGACCCGACATATTTTACTTACCCCAGTCGCTATTAGTGAACACGACGGAACTTCGGGTAAGACAAGATTCAAACTCATTACCTTCCGGTAGTGAGAACGACGCCCTAATCAACCAATCTATTGATGCCTACTAGACTAGAATGAAATTGCGAATCAAATGAGAAATATATTAACACCAATACAATGGTTGTACCTTTCAGAATTAACATCAAACTGCGAATGAATCAAATTGGAGACTCATGATGATTTGGAAATGGTGACTGAAAATAATGAGCTTAATATTGACTCTGAAGAATCTATTCCCTGATTGAATTTTAAGATTTCCAATTTTCTATAGAAGAAAAGTGAGAATCATACCTGGGATATGAAGGGGACACATCAGAGACAAATAAACTAATCAAATACAATCAAAGTAAATACATTTATCATAAATTAAATTGTACAAATTTAATACTTACAACATGAGAAAAATAGCTGTAATTTTATGTGCTTTCGTTATCAAACTCCTCCTGATACCATGTATAATTGAGTTGATTGGGATTTTCGATGTAATCACAAATATCAGAATCTAATAAACTTATCATTTATAATTACAAAAGACAGATTATGTTGAATATTTGAAAATTGATCAATAAAATACTAAACTAAATTATCATAAAAAAATTTTTCAAAGAACCAAATTATCATTATGTAGAAGAACTAAATTTCTATTATCTTAAAAAAAGAATACAATATTAAACTGCGTTTAAGATTTCCAGCATTTTAATTAAATATAAAACCAGCTATAAGTCCATTTTGAATTTACAATGGGAAAAAATGCCCTATGATCACAATTCTTTTTTCAAATATTTCAATATTCTAATTTTGTTACCATGAGAAAATTTCTTATACCATTGTTTGAAACATTTCAAGAAAAAAGAAGTAGACAAATAAAGCTTATTCTAAATAAATATGTTTACCAAAAATTAAATACCTGGTGTACTTACCACATATGAAAAATAGTTAAATTCATTATATTCATATTCTAATCTTTCATTATCAATGTCATCTTGGTACCATGAAGAATTAAGTTGTATACGAATCGGACCTTCAATTGCCTTAGATGCAGGACCAGTAACACAAGATATTCTGAAAAATTCAATGCATAAATTAATAGCATCAACAGACAGAAATTTGAATCAGATTCAATTTCGTAATCATCCATTCTTTATCTTAAAGTTTAATTTATGACTTTCGGCTGTTAACATGTACTCCACAATGAAAAACTTTAATTTAAAAATTCTAATATGAATTATATTTTCTTTATAATGTAAACAAACAAACATGTTTACATTTTCTATAGGACTTAACAAATACTTTTAAGAAATCGTAAACGCGCATTTCCATATGAAGAGCATCATGATGGGATACGTGATATATTACATATTTATATAAAAAAATTTTTAATTTAAAAACACGAATGATAAAAGAATAATATTTATTTTTGCCATTTGTTTTAAGAAAGTTTTATTAATCTATTATAGATTTAATATATGCCGAAGCGTTCTCACATCTATTAAAAAAACCATAAGCTACTAATGAAACCCCAATTGTAAAATATGGCTGGCCAGAGCTAGAACAAGATCTTTCCATAAACAATTTGGTTCTATTTAGATTTAATCTGTCGCATATGGACCGCTGTCTATGCGGAGGTTATGAATCTATAGATCATATTTTTCTAGACTTGCCTTTATGTGAGGATCTGAGAAACCAACTAAGGAAACGATTGGGAATAGGAACATTACCGTTCTCTTGATTATTGGAATTATCTTCAAATCCGAAAAATAAAATTCTTGATTGCTGCGAATTTCTGTAAATAACTAAAATATTTTAATTTAAATGATATGAAAAGTGCAATTTTGTAACTTCTAACTTTTTCCTTGAACTATCCTCTATTACAGATTTTGTGAATCAGACTTATCTGCTTTACTTCAGAACATGTGTCTCTTAATCTCCACCGATTAGTTTAAAGTCTTCAATTGACTTTTCTTAAACTATGTAAATCAAATTATTGTAAATCATATCCAATTATTCTCTTCAATGTGAACTACAAGCATCTTCGCATAGAGCTCCAAAAGTGACCGCCATAACCTATCACCTACCCAAATCTAATTATTTTTTAAATATTTAAGATTGACTCAGATTTACTGTATAGTCAGCCTTGGTGGTATTTTTCCACATTTGGAGACAAATAACATTTTCTGACAACCTATTTTTTTCACAGGTATTTTTTAATATATATATATATATATATATATA
>JAPDSC010138583.1:6790-51114 GCA_026290005.1 Latrodectus geometricus
ATATATATATATATATATATATATATATATATATATATTAGCTTGGGGAATAAGTAGTCCATTATGTTTACGATAGACATCTGTATTGATTTATATCTCGTGAGGTATCAAACAATTTTATATTTATGCTCTTTGGAAAAGTGACATTTGACACTAAAATATTCTCGTGCGGTTTCTTGTTTGATTAATTCAGTTATGAGTACAAGGTTTCAAAAATGGAAGACAACAAACAGAAAATTCGATACATTTTCGTTTTTCTCTTGTAACGGCGAAAAAGATAGCCGGGTGGAAAAAATTGTGAAAGGTGTTTATCGTCCTATATAAGACTGCAACAACCAGTTACGTACTATTTCGGTTTCGTTAATTCCGTTCGGATATTTTTGATGTTAAAGATGCAGCTCGCATGGATACAGCATCGTCGAGAATGTCTATAAAATATCAAAAATTATCGAATTTGACCGCATGTCAGCAGTCGTAGCTTCGCGCAAGACCTAAAAATCTACATGAAAACTCTTTTAAACCTTTTTACAAAGCGAATCAGAATATATATATATATCTGTGTGTGTGTGTAGTATCAAGTTTAAGATTAAAAAAAAAATGATTAAGGAGATTCACACAGGTTTTTGATAATATGTTTTTTTTTTCCTTACTTATGAATGATTTTTTTAATAACTCAAAAGACCTGATTAACAATATTTTTTATATTAATATTTATGAATCCAAAAATATTAGTGAAAAAAACTTAATCAGCGCATAATATAATAGGATTCAAAATTAAAATTCAATGAAAACATTACGATTTAAAACTTAATAATATTAATTAAAAGAGTAATGGAATTAGTTTTAAACAGACTGTTAACACAGTAAGCAAACTATTACCTTTACTAGTAAAACACTTGGGAAATGCTACATTGTGTTAAATATCATAAATAATTTTAAAGTGAAATATTTTTTGAATATTGTATTTTAAAGCCAATAATGAATTGTATTTTTTAAAATTCGACAACTTTGTGATAAAAGACATCGTTGACTTACATTATTAATATAGAACTATAAAATTTAAATTAAAAACTAAACAAAAAAATTTAAATGTTTTTTTATAAGAATGTTTTCGAAAATCTTAATCGTAAGTACTTTCATTTAATTATTGTTATAAATTCATATAACAATATTCAATATTATAATAATTCATTTATAAACACATAAGGTAAAAAGGACACATTTTCAACATAAACAATGTAGCTGTGCATACGCGAGATTTAACTATGCGCCAACTAGTTTTGGCACTGTCCCTCTCTCGCCAAGGCTCCATAACATTGAGGGTTTGTAAAGTTGCCACCGGGCAGCTAATTCTCCCAACGGCAACGGGTATAATAATTCCGGTGTCTATTTTGGGGAGCATTTGAACTAACCCTGTTCCCACACCTGTTCTAAGAACCCAGGGGGTAATTTGATGCTTCAGCTGTCACGAGTTATGGGGAAACATAAAACTTTTTGGCTGTTTCTATGGCGTTAGAACACTTATTTTCGCGATATAATGCGCCAAAACTGGCAAACTCGTACAAAGTTCGTGGGATTGATTGACAAGCGATTTCAACCGATATTTTCCCCTTCACAAGCTTTGAGAACTAACGCTAGATGGGGTGACAAGACAACAGGAGTTAGTGGATGGTCTAATTTGAAAAGAAGTTTATCGCTAGTAGATTTGATAATTTCCTTTTCTTTCTTGTGTGTTAGCGAAAAGCGATTTAAAAAAAAATGAATGATGATTGTAAATCTCACATTTCTTTCGGATTTTCATATTTTGATAAACATATAATCATAAGTGGGAATAAAATTATGTTAAAAAAGTCTCGGTAAAATTAAATAAATTTTTTTCGCTAAACATACCAAACAAAATATTAATAAATTGCTTGTGTTACTTTATCATGGTTTAATTATGAATTCCTAATCTTAAATAGTTTTTTTTTCAGAAGCAAAGAAAAATTAAACTTTTTGTCATTTATGATTAAAAACTGCTTAAAATCTTTGTTTTTTTTGCGCATATGAAATGTTTTAACAAGCTTTGGATGTATTACAAATTTCAATTAAAAAGCAAATATACAGAATTAAAAATTGCTTATGGTGTATACATTATCTATTTTTTTAAATTAAAAATTTTAAATGAGATGAATTACAAGTAGCAAACAATAAACATCTATTGTTCAATTCAAGAATATAATTCATTCTTTTCAAAATATAAGTTATTTAGTTTTTATAAACGAGGAAATATATAAATAATTTACTTAAGAATTTATAAATTTCCGCAGTTATTATGTATAGAAGATTTCAGAAGACACCATTATTTTAAAAGTATTTTATATAGGAAAGATGAACTAAGTCTTAGAAAGGAAAGTTAAAAAATGTGTAATTAAAGATTAGAAAATTATCTATTTTAACTAACATTATATGTCATTTATAATGACTCAAAAAAAAAAAAAAAAAAAAAAGATGAAATAATGTGATGAAAAAATGCGATAAGCCCTTGACAATTGCTTTAAATGTGATTTATAGAAAATTGATTGGTCTTATACTTTCTATGGAGCGTTGTAAATCACTACATGAATTAGCCCTAATACAGAAAAGACATCACACGACTGTAAATTTGCCGAAAGAAAATATATAAGTGAAGCCTGGTGAAGTGATTTCAAGCAAAATTCAAACTTCGAAATGAAATTTAGACTGTGGTATTTTCCAAGAACTGTTGATTATAGCAACATCTAGTTATGAATTGAAATTTTTGCTTGAAAAAAGTAAAATTATCAATATATATATATATATAATATGCACACTTTGACACATTTAATACATTTGTCATAAATATACACTTGCTAACCAGACAGATTTACCATATTATTTACATCGCCCAATCACTAAGTTTTAGCCAAAATCTGTCATCTAATGCGTATGAGTTACAATTATATTTGGAAACTACTTTCAAGGCTTTAGGTAGAGACACTTATTTGTTGAATGTTTGATCGGTGGCCATTAAAGTGAAACAGCGGTATAAAGTATACGCTCCTACGATTAATCGAATCCCGTAGGGTTTATGAGAGATAAGTATATATTTATTATTACAATATTCATTTGTATAAAAATATACTTTATGATCCCTTTTGCAAAAATTGGCGATTTCATTTTCACCAAGCATGTTTTCATGCATGTTTGAATAAACAAGACAGTGCTGAAAACACGATAATATGAATCAAAATAATTATACAAATTTTACAAATGCTTTAAAAGTTAAATTTTTTTGAAGTGAAAAAAAATATTTATGAAGTGTTATTTCAAGAAGCTCAATTTCAACATGTTTCATATATTTCTGATCGAAGCAAATTGTTATTGAAAGTATGTGCAATGAATCACAATTAATGTTACACAAATGCTTTAAATGTAAAATTTATATTTTTTCAAGAACACCAATTGCTACCTTGAATTCATAGAAATGTGTACAGTGAAAAATGAGAAATTGTCTTATCAAACTTACAAAAACAAAAATGAGATCCAGAATGCCTAAAATACTAAGGTTGCCAAAAATAAAACACTAACCCTAACAATATGGCACCAAATTGGCAAGAAACTGAGAAGCATCCTAAAGTATTGGCCACCTTTCATCAAAATAGAAATATCATTTAATCATTATGAAATAATTTACTTACTTAATTTTGAATATATTTAATTGCTTGCAAGGAAAGTTTTCTAAACTAGATTATATTTATTATGAAGATAGAATGACAAGATATTTTGTTCTTGTCTGACATTTTTTATTCATGACATAAAGCGTTCTATTTCTGTATGAATAATTATGTTCGACTTAGTAGAATTATACGTAGTAAAACATAATAGAATATTTTTTTTTAAACAAATATTTTATTCGTTTCATTTAATTATTTTAGATTATGAAATTTTTTTTGCATGTTGGATTATAAATTTTATTCATAATTACTATTATATTTTATTCAATATTCAAATGTATTAGTGTTTATATGCAATTAGTTAATATATATGATCAAAAATTTTAAAAATATACCATCTCTGAATTTATTAAGTACAACTAAAATATGGATAAAGTTATAAAACTTAAATCTATAACTATGAATCTTTAAAGTCCTTTCTTGGATTACGAAGTTTGTTCTGAAGCAATTTTTTTATGGATGACAATTTATAAATAAAGTGTCAAGTTTATAAATAATGATATTTATAAATAACTTACATGTGAATTTGAATATACTTTAAATAATTTCAAATTTATATAAATTTTAATAAATTATAAAATAATTTATGATTATAAAATATTATTTAAGATTTTTACATGAACGTTCACTGATTATTTTTGATTTTAAAATGTACAATAAATAAGTGAGCATTTCGAAAGTTCATTTTCATTGATTTCATTTATTTATTATAATATTTAAGGTGTTTTTTCATACATAATTGATTGATTCTAAAAATATTAGAAAAGGTTAAATTTGATATTGAAATTTTAATTTTTTTAAAAATTATTGAAATAGGGTTTAATATTTTTAAAGCATTAAAACAATTAATTAACAAATTAATTTTTGAAATCTTTTGAGTGTATGTTTCATAGTTTTCAAACTGAGATAAGCTTTCTGTTTATTTAAGAAGTTTTTACAGAAAAACTATATTTATATTTCATTCATAAACATAAGTGAAATTCGTTTTGATTCATACTAAGAAACGAAATTAGTGGAACACAATCAGAATAAAACTAAAAAAGTATTGCAATATTACATTTAATTAATTTTAATAAAATCTACATTTAGCAAAAATACTTATTAACAATATATTCAATAATTACATTTTTACTTCTGTTTTATATCTTATGAATTGTATTGTATAATACTTCATATTAATAATTTTAAAAAAAATGATATAAACCTCATTTTCTAAGAAATCTTTTTAGAATTATTACTTTTTATTCTATTTGTAAAAACTATTTCAATTTATTGCAGAAAACAAAAGTTTTAAATTACTATAAGAATAAAATACAAAAAATATCCTTAAGTTAGTTATTTTTATAGTTAAATCTGGATTTGGTAAAGATATTCTTCTATGAATTATATAAAATAATCTATGGAATTTTACAAATGACTATCAATTTTTAATGTATATATATAATATGTAATATGTTCTACTATTATTCGTAATAAGTCTGATTTCAATTGGTAGTTTTTGATTCTGATTTTAGAACAATCATTTGATACTGAACGAGCGTTAAATCTTTCACTCAGAATGACGTAGGTATAATTAGATATCTAGCAGGTAAAATTGTCTATTGGTAAATAAATCTGCATATGAGACTTGAGTGTAATATTTAACAATTTATTTTCATTTAAATTTTTTACTTGACTTGTGTGAATTGTTTTAAATTTCAATGTTTGGGTAATAGGGGTTTTATATAAATTAATTCTTAAATAAATTTAAAAGTAAAATTAATTCTTAAATTAATTTTACTTATAATTTGCTAATTTTTTATAATGTTATGATGCAGCAGAAAATGTATTTTTATTAATAGAACGCAATAAGTGTGGTTAAAACAAGATATAAAATAAATGGATTTGATTAAATATCAGAGTTACAGTTTTATTAAATTATTAATTTACATGGTAGCTGTTCATTTTGAATTGGTAGACATAAATTATTATAAGCATAAAGTAGTTGATTATTTTTAATTAGATATTTAATTAGATTATAAAATAACTGTACAAAATTTTAATAAATATACCATTAAATATTTTTATTGATTGCACATTTACCATAAGGTTCACACATGATAAATTTAAAATCTTAAGATTTATTTAACCGAGAAAACAATAAAGTTTTTGCTTTGTAAAAGAAATATTAACATTCTTTTTCAAAGAAAAATAATTTTCTTACTGATTACTTGTAATATTTATGGATGAAATATTGTTGAAAAATTAACAAATGTAAAAAAATGGTACAGCATAACAGTTTAATTTTTTTAATATTTTAACAAACATGCCAAAAATAATATATGTATATATAAAAAATTATGTGACACTTTACACATAGCACAGGACTGTGATAAGATATCTTAATACGCATATTTAAAAACTTTATATTATTAGTTGATGAAATATTAATAATAAACATAATTAATTGATAGATTATAATTAACTTTGACTACATTCTCGTGTTAAATGATTAAAATATAATAATTAATGGTGTTTAAAAAATTTATTTGTTTTATATTATCTAATATGTGATGATACAAATGCATTTGTACAGCTATATCTGTAGATTTATATTGTAAATTGTAGCTCTATGTTATAACAGAATTTTTTCATACATTTCAATGCAGAATTTTATGTCAATGGTTTGTGAGTTTTGTTATTCAAGATTTCGTAAATATGTATTCAAAATTTATAAATCTTATTACCTACCCAATATAACTTTTTTATGTAGATCTGAATGTGTGTGATCTTGCTTATATATATATTTTTTTACATTTTTTAATCCATGAGTTTCAGCTGAGGATCTTATATAAGTGTCTTATGATTGCAATTATATTTCATAATTACCCTACTAAAATTATGATTGTTATGATTTTAAAATATTTGTAGAAAAACTAAATGTGTATTATACACGTAGTCTTTTTTCATGTACAAATTTGCTATTATCTTCTAAAAATAAAGGTATATATTTTTTTCATATATGAATGGTAAGTTCATGAGTAATATTAACCACTTCCAATCTTTTTTTCTTGATAAAATCTAATACCGTATACTTGGGTCATGTATTGTTTAAAAGGCTTACATTTTTAGAAACTATAAAAAAAGTATTTAGATATTATAAACTAAATAATTATCGTTTATTCACAAAACTCAGGTAAGCGCCAATGTTTATTATGACGAAAACTGCTGAGGTGTTACAGCCGAGGGTGGTTAATGGGGGGGGGGGGGGTAAGTAATTGAATAGTTCCTGAAAACGTCATTTATAGGATAAAAGAAAATCAAAATTTTTTTTAATATAAAGCAATGACACACAACCATGAAGGCAGATATTATTTTAATCTAGTATATGGAAAAAAAAAGAAATTTTTCATCATTATACAGTTCCATTGACTATTTGCACTGATATATATATATATATATATATATATATATATATATATATATATATATTAGTTTGGGGAAAAAGAAATCCATTATTTTTACGTGAAATTTTTGTAACTTCTTTCTGATTCGCTTTGTAAAAAGGTTCAAAACGGTTTTCATGTTGATTTTTAGGTCTTGTGCGAAGCTACGACTGCTGACATGCTGTCAAGTTTGATAATTTTTGATATTTTATAGACATTCTCGACGATGTTGTATCCATGAGAGGTGCATCTTTAGCATCCAAATACCCAAACGGAATCGACGAAACCAAAATTGTGCGTAACTGGTTGTTACAGTCTTATATTGGACGATAAACACCTTTCACAATTTTAGCCACCTGGTTAGCATTTTCTCCATTATGAAAGAAAAACTAAAATGTATCGAATTTTCTGTTTGTTGTCTTCTATTTTTAAAACCTTGTACTCATAACTGAATTAATCGAACAAAAAACCGCACGAGAATATTTTAGTGTCAAATGTCACTTTTCCAATGAGCATAAATTTGAAATTGTTTGATAGATACCTCACGAGATAGCGACCACTATAGACGTCTACCGAAAAAATAATGGATAACTTTTTCCCCTACCTAATATATATAATATATGTGTAACTAGGCTTGCCAGATTTCTGAAATGTTCACCCAAGACATCGGAATATTCACTCCCTCCCTCAGCGACAAGTTAATATTTTCGAGTAAGAAGAAACACTTAGAATGAGGAATAAAAATTTGAGCTATTTTTACATAAATTACATACCCATTACATGCCCAGGACTTTTTTTTGGAAAGTCTTTTTTGGTTTTAATCTCGTAAAAATCTTCACAAGCTAATCCGTTAACCATGATCCCATTATCAAGCCTTTATTATCAGTTCATGCATTGTTCATAAAAGAAAATACTGTATTGGTGCTAGTGTCCCAAGTAAGCAGAAAACATATTGAATAATCTTGATCAGATTTGGTGCTGCTAAATGATTATCTTTGAAGTGACTAAATAGCCTGAGCCCGTTTTCTTTATTTGAAACAAATCACATTTCAGGCAATCTCTTGTTTCCTCTGTTCCGAATTCGATTGCAAATACTCCTTAGCAAACACTACGCTAGGCTACAGTTGGTGAGACAGGACGATATGATGACAGAATTACTTATTAGTACACTATCACTCTTCTTTAGTTTTCACTTTTCATACAGTACAGGAATAAATGAAAAATTATTCTGCATAATCCATCACAGTTAATTATTTTTAGACTGTTTTGTTCACACATCTATAAAATAATTTAACTTTCACCGGGACGTGAAATAAATTATATATATATTAAATTGCAACATTTAGTGGTAAATAGTAAATTTGGAGACATTTTTTTTCACTGAATGAGATAGTTGACACAATTTTACTTAAATATCGAAAATCGTTGTACTTGCTACTCTGATGAAACTTAGATGATAAGCATCATAAGACAAGAGAAACAATAGAGATTTTGGTAAAACTATATTTATATGTTATAAACCCTTGGCAAACTTGGTGATTTTTGTTTGGCTATCGATTTTATTGGCGATTTTGTTGGCACAGAACAATCAATTGTTCTGTTGCAAACAGAATACGATTGGATTTTGCCTAGCTTGGCGATCAACCGCGACCACGTCGAGAATCAAGGGGGCACCCTAAAGTATAGGCTAACCAGAGATTTTATTAATGCGGCTTATCTCTTTTATTAAAGTGATTCTTAATTAAAAGTTTCCGATTCATTTCTCTTCAACTTGGAAATGGAAGTATGCGATGCATTCCGAAAAAAGTTATAGATGTTATAATAGTGAAATGAACGGTGTTTTCCAGAAGCATTGATTTTGGAAGATGCTTTATGCTAAACTTAAATAAAAAATAATGTCATTGTAATAGTTATTTTAACTTATCATTTTTGAATTTATCTGGAAATCACACTTAAATATTTCAAGGAAATCTGACATTCAGACATGCTTAGACAACAAAACCTTTCAATGGGAAAATAACTAGAAAATTGTAAAATTTACTTCATCAATTCAAAAGAAGAATGAATTATGCATAATGATTCAATTTCCGCTTATTATAGCCTTATAACAATTCATTTACAATCGTATTACTGTGAGTTAAATAAAATGAAAATTGATTGGAGGGAGATACAGAATAAAAATGGCGGAAATAATTGAGACAGTTAAAATTAATTATTTAACAGAAAAGCTCATTCGCGTTACTGTCAGGACTTAAAATAATTCCTTAAAACACGAAGATAAAAATGTAAAAACTATTGACAACAAAATGGAAGAAAATGTTAGAAAAACTTAAATTCACATTACATCAGATGACTATTTGAATGATTAGTAACAGATATATGCAGTGACATGGATTTACATTTGATAATTTAACAAAAGTCTGTAAATATTGCATATCATTATTAATTATAAATAGAATAAATTACTAATAATTAAACTTATAAAAAATTTCGATTTCTTTTTATGGAATTGTGTTTTTAGCGATAAAAATGTCTACAAAACAAAACAAATCATTCAAAAAATAATGTTAAATGATTATTAAGATATTTATTTTGGAAACGGAAAATGAGATATTATAATTGTTGATGACGTCTTTCTTTTGAATTATAAATTGATTATGATTTTTATAAGTGGCAACGGAAAATGAGTTTTGGATCCGTTCTAAAAATGTTTTGTTATTGTAAAAATAAAATAAAACGGGAATCTAAAGAAATGGATTTGGATTCACTTTAACAAATACAACAACATTAGTATGCTATATTTATTTAAATTATAGTTTCTTTATAGACAAATTATTTTTTAGAAATTTAAGCTGCGAATGGATGATTTAAATGAGCAATGTAAGTTTAAGCATTTCTCTTGTATGCATATTTTCTCAAAATACTTAAGTGATTCAACATCATTGCTTTTACAACCAAGATATCGTTGCTTTCACAGCTGTTAAATTAAAAATGTATTTTGGTTAGGCGTTACACGGGGTTGAATGTCATTTTTTTTCCTTATAAGAATTTTATCTTAAGACCTAGTTTTTGATTTTAATTTTTGAATAAAAAATCCTTGAAACTCTTAGTAAAACAATAACTATTTTAGATTTTATTGCAACCAGAAGGTTTTTGCATCTCGCCGTTTCTTTGCCCCTGGCGCACGTTATTGAAAGAACTGAGTTACGGTTTTGGAGCACGCGTCATGACGTCACCGAAGAGTAGAAAACGCAAACGATTCTGTATGCTTGTCTTCATTTCAAATCTGATCCGTCATGATTTCAGCCGAATTTTGAAATTGCGGAAAAAGTGTTATCTTCTAAAATGAAATCCTTTTTATTTTATGGTGTATTTGCATGTATTTTATTTGGAAAAGCATTACTTCTAGGAATCCCAGCGTCCAATGCAACTGTAAGTAATATTTTCATTATATTTTTATATTTATATGTAATATTATTTTGCTTAAACTGATATGTAAAATCAATGTTATGTTTGTTTTGCCATTCAGTGGAATGCTTGTATTTACAAACATACTTGAAATATTTATCAATCAAATGTTTGTAGTAAAATAGAATTATTTTTTCAAATCCAGAAATAGTATTATTCCCTTAAAATATAAGAGGTCAATTTAAAAATGTGTTTTACTATACTTCTCCGTGCTAAAATTATTGTTTTACAAGAAAAATATGAATAATTTTCTTGCTGCTATTTTTTTGAATTTTAAATCAATTACAAAAAAAGCATTAATACGAATTCTCAATTATGAGTTCAACATTTTGTTATTTTAAATTAAAATAATTTGAAATTTTGTCTTTTAAAATTTGTGATATATAAAAAAATATTTTTTTAGTAAAAATTGTAATTAATGAATTGAAATGAATATACCTATTTGTTTTATCTCGTTGACAATAAAATTTAGAAAACTATAAGATTTGTAGAATGTAATTTAAATTAAACTAATTGGGTATTAACTTAAAATTTTGTTAAATTGAGGTGATGATATAAAATTTTGCAGACTGGTTTATTTGAAAAAATGATTATTTGAAAAAGACGCTCATTTGAAATAAAAATTAAATCTTGATGAAATGAATGGTAAGCTTATAAGTTTAAGTTTAATCTTAGTGTGAAAATGTATTAGATACATTGCCTTTTAGTTTTAACTTCAAAGAGACTAAGATTGATCAAATTCAAATTTTATGAAAGATACAATTAACTAAAAAAACGCAATAAATTAAAAATATTGTTCTGTGCGATGATTGATTTATTTTCTTATGGAAGTAAGATATATGATAAATAAAAAAAAAATTACTATGCCTAAAAAATCGAGTTACTTGCGTATCTCAAACTTTTCAAAAAATTGGTCAGTAATTAATTTTGAGAAAAGATTGTCACAAGTTCATATTTAAGTCATGATTATTAGTTTTTTACTTTGCGGAATCAATCTCTAATCGTTTTAATTTTGTTGCATATTGGTCACAAATATTTTAAATTATGTCTTTAAAAATAAAAAAAAAATGCTATAGATTTGGTTGATATTTCTTAAAGAAATTGTTTTTCTAATTCAAAATTTTATAAGGAATCTTTCTAATTAATATTTTCTATGCTTCTATTTATATATCTATGCATTTAAAATTTCTTTTTAACTACTTTAAAAAATTTTATATTAAAAATAGAGTGATATTAATTATTAATAATTAAAGTTTTAATTAATAATCAGAACAAAATGTGTGAGAGTTGTAGGCAAAATTGCATTTCAAGCAGTGAAAACATTAATGACATTTTTCTAAAAATGTCATCTATTAATCGTAATTTCATGAAAAGCGCTAATTCATTCTAATTTTGAACAATGTGTATAATAAATGAGTATCTATGCATTTAAAATTTCTATGTAGTTTAGGATACATTGGAAATTGTCATTTCCTAAAATGTGATCGCATACAATATGTTTCTATATTGTTTTTACTTTTTTAATACTTATAGATTACGTTTTTTTATTGCATTTTTAGTGTGTTTATAAACATTTTATAGGGCCGAAACAGAATAGGGGTACCTTAAAATACAGTTTTATCTGCAATTTAAAATCTTTTGATTAATCTGTTTTAAAATTTCATCTACAAAACTAAATAGATAAAAAGTAAAGGGAGAAAAAATACATTTGAAACGGTGAAATTCATCTACACTTTTAATTTGTTTGAACAATTTTGTTCTTGTATGAATATTAAGACATAAGTCGTCTATGAATCTTGCTGAATATAGTTTTTAGATGAAGTCAAATAATTTGTACCATGAAAAAATATTTCATAGTGAAACGTCGTTCGTCTTTAATAACCGAAGATTTTCTAATAAAAATCGAAAAAATTCAAAAATAATGTCTTAAAAATTCATTTTTAAAATTTATAAATAATTGTATGCTCTATATATCTTTACTATACATCACTAAAAGCTTGTAATAATTTAAGTTTCCAAAGAAAAATGTTAAGGCTAAGTTAAACAGTAAGTAGCTCATTTAAACTATCATAGATTTTTTACTCCTTCGTAATGTACGGGTCTTTTAACTTATTACACTTATATTGATTTATAGTTTCTTCCTGCATATTTATTAAATGTTTTAAAGTTAGGATATATGAAATAAGATTTCTCAATTTTTCTATAGAAATAAAAAGCAGTAAATAGTTCGTAGAAACACTAAGAGCCATTCTCACCATACTCTGGATAATGTACGTTAATTGTCAGTTAAATTAAATTTGATTTTAAAAGCAGCAAATAAAAAGTTATTTAATCGACTGTTAATCTGATTAGAATTTGGTTAGGTTGATCTTAAATTTTACTAAGAGAGGAAGATGAACAATTAAGATCAGCATTTCTTATGTGTGTGTGTATATGTATACATATATATGTATATATTATGTATGTGTGTGATGGAATATTTTATTTATTCATACTATGAAATATTATTAAATGTAACTTTTATGTGAATGAAATTTCCGATAAATGTTGAAAGTGGGCGCCTAAACAATAAAAATAAGTTATTTAAAATGATAGTTTGTAAAAAAGTTAAACTGAAATGCCATATCAAATGGTTTGGCAAGCGTAACGAAACAGATGTCAAAGAAGTAATTTCAATAATTTGTAAAAAACACATCATAAAAAACATATTTTAAAGTATTTAAGTTAGTAGTTTAAATAATAAAAAAAAATTATCATTTAATAAACTAGCTTAAAATAATAAAGCTTTTAAGTTAGCAGCAAATTAATCTTCAAGCTTAAAGTAAAAAAAAATAATAGGTTCTTCATTATTATTTTAATCTATATCTGCTAAATGAATCCAGTGATAGAAATAATGAAATGTGAAATATGAATTTGGGCTGTTATTTTCAATTTTTTTAAAAAAAAACTAAGTTTTTTCCACAACGAATAAATTTCTTGAAATGTGACAAGAGGCTTAGAGACTTCCTTCAAAATTGTAAATTTTTATGCAAAATTTTATAAATTTACCTCATATTTAGATTTTTTTAATTGAATTTCAAAATCATCAGTGTGGAAATATTAGCTTTTTACTTTTTTCCATTGGAAATTCTATGAATTTTCAGGGGGGAAAAAAAAGCTGCTGAGCTTCACTCAGTTTATTCTGTAATGGAGGGTGTTCAGCGAAGAAAACTGTCGACATTTCATTCTGAAAGGTGGAGGTGAATATCCCTTTGACATTTCAGCTGAAATGGCCTGATGCTAGGGATGCTTCGTGATAATAATTTCAGCAACTCCTTTTTTCTTACAGTAACACGGCTGTCAATGGCACAATATACGACATCGAGTACAATAACTAAGGGAACGGCTTTATTGACACAGATGACCGGCTTTTCTTGACATTCGTTATTCAAGCGGCCATTATCACCTGTAGTAGAAAGTCAACTTGCATCCGTCGTTGATCCGCCCCGTCTTTTCATTTTTAAAGCGTAAATTGGATGACGCCTGACTGTAGTTTGTGTGACGAATGTTTCTTCACCTAGGCGATAACAAGACTTCGCTTCGAAGCTTAACATATTTGAACAATAGTCTACTTCTTATTATCATCTAGTTTCAAAAATTTGTTTTCATAACTTTATGCATAGAATATGCCATATTATATAAATTGGGTTATATATATAAGTAGTTATATTAATTAAATACTTATATAAGTTCAATTAAATTAAAACAGTTAGATCTATTTGTTCTTATAGGAATTTTTTTTCAAAATATTAAATCATGAAATTTGTTCCATATAACTGTTCAGAATACGTTTGAAGAAAGTATACATAGAAAATATAGAAATATTCTGATAGAGTATTCATTAAACTGAAATTCAGTTCCTTTTCAATCTTCCAACAGCAAAACTTAGAGTAGAAGTAATCTGGTTGAGTATGGTTCAAGTCTCTAGATTGAAAATAGCAGAATTAATCCTGAGCTTGTGAAAGGCTAATATGTTGCTCATTTCTACTCAAGTAAACAAACTTTTACTTAAATACCTCCTATGGTATAATGTACAAAATTAGAGAGAAAAATAACTGGTAAAGATTTATCAATTAATGATTTAGTTAATATTCAAATGTGTAGTTTCAATTATGCTTTAACATCGAGAGCTTTCAAGGCTATTGTAAGGCATTTGAATATTTATTCATTGTGTAAACTGTTTTCTGGGAGATTTTGTGAAAATAATAGGACTTTCAGGTGTTCCGAGTGAAGGAAATTTGAAAGATTCCCAAGAACACACTCCGATAGATGAACATGATGAAGACAGAAACGCAACATCATGTGTTAACAACACCATGTGTTATTATTTTTGTATTACTTTCATTTTTAATTTAACAAATATAAACAAGATTTTAAAAACACATAGAATTCCCTGAAGGTTCAATTTTAATTATTATGGCGTTTGATTGAGGCTTTGATGTAAGTTTTACAAATTAAAATTTAATTCTAAAATTTTCAATGTGTATTTTTCATAGATAAAAAGTAAATTATTATTATCATGTGATATAATGGGGTAGATCCATCACTATCAAATAATTTATTTTAAAATTTATTCTATCACATTAACTTGAGAGAAATGAAGTTTTTATGGTAATTTGTAGATTAAACATAATATACTATATCTGTATATTAATAACATGACTTCTTGTTAATTGTTGTTTTTAGTATGAATAAATATTTTTTTAGCATAAAAACACACATAATATTGATAAATTCTAGTCGTATATTATTAATTTTTTTGAAAGTAATAACCATGCAAACGTATTTCAAATTTTTAATTAGTAGAAATTTAGAATTATTTTAACATTGTTTTTTACAAATAGAAAAACACAATTCTTAGTAAACGTTTATTAAATTCAACTAATTCTTGAAATTTTTTACGCAATTATTATGATTATAAACACAATGTAACTGAGTACTAAAATACCTAATGTTTGTTTATTTCGTTTATAAATGTGATACCTATTACTAAAATAATTGGATTGAAAATTTTGTAATCCACTTGAGCTTTTAAATGTAATTTTTTATAATATAGGTGAATTATAAAAACAAAACTTGCCTCCATTTTATTTGATTTAATTTCATTTAACTCCTTTCAGTAAAAACATGTTTAACCTGTCCATGTAAAATCAACTTTAAAAAATTAAGTAATTCTAATTACCATTGAGAATTAATTTTTTTTGCCTTTTTATTAATAATCTAGAAATTTAATTAAGTATTGCTACATTTTAATATACAATTTTAAACTCGCGTAGTTCCGAGCGTTTGTTTCTTTTAAAACTATCAGTACGAATGTGTAAATGCTCTTTTAATAAAAAAGACTTATTATAAAAAGAGCATTTATTAGAAATTTATGTGATCAAATTATATAGATGGAAATTTATTACTGATGACAACTTTATAAAATTATATTTATGTTTTGTGGAATATTATATCCAATTCTTAAATTGTAGTTTTGAGATTTTTCAAGAGGAAATGATTAAAATGAATTAATTACAAATCTAAGACTTATATTTAATTAAATAAACTTTGTTTACGAAAGTGCTCTTACAAAATTCAGAAGTATCTTATTAATAATTATGCACTCATTTTTATTGATTACATTTAGTTCTTTAATACTATTAAAAAGCAGAAACTATATACCAGAATTTCATAGAAAATGAAACCAATATTTTTAAAATTCATAATCTATGTGTATAAATTCGAACCCAAAAGATTAATACTACGCATTATTTAATTTCATTAAGTTATTCTCATATACTCATTAAGTGAGTTATGTAATTTTATTCTGTTATTGCAATGTAAGAAATGCAGATGAAAATTGCAAATACGGTAATAGGTCAACAAATACAAAGATTTTTTTAAATGTGTTCTTTTCAGAGATAGAGTTACATGTAAGGTTAAAAAAAGTTAGTCTAGAATTCCAGTTTTTTGGACGAATTGCTGATAAGGTATTAAAGTAAGTTTATTGGGACTTACTTTTTCATGGCGTTTAATTTGATGGGCTCAAATTGTTTTTAGAAATATCCATTATGTATTACAATCTATATATTTATTTTACTGAGTTAGAGAAAATTTAAATGTAAAAAATTTATTAAAAACAAAAGATTTACAAAGGAAATCTCTTAAAGATATTTTGTGACAGAATGTAATTTCTCCCACTCTGTCAATTATTATAATTACTTTAGATTTTAGTATATCTTTTCAGATATATTAAAATCTAAAATAATTATAGATAATATTTAATTATTTTTATTTTAACAATTTAAAATATGGTGAAAGAAATTTTCTTGTTTGATAGAATCCATCATGGAATTTAAATTACGATACCACTATAATTAACTGAAATTTATTTTTTAAGTGTGCATATTTAGACATTTTTATTTACTATGTGAGAGTCGCATTTGTAAACACTAAATAAATTTGATCATAAAAACGTAAAATTATTACATTTCTACATACTTTACTCTATAGTATCTAACGAACAAAAGTAACTTTCTAAGTACCATCTTCTAATAGACGCACAAAAAATGAGTTATCTTTCAAAATTTACATTTAATTTATTATTTCTTTTATGCCGTTCTATAAAGAAAAATTCCAGAAGAATGAAAATTACACTAATTACCGAAATTGAATTTCTTATTTTTTTAGAGATATCTTGATTTTGTTCGTTTGAACTCTTTCAATGTCTGTACTCCTATATACTTCCCAGTCCATAGCTAAACGGTGGGTTCTGGAAAGAACACTTTCAGGGAATTAACTTCCTATTCCTTCTCTGTACCAATGAAATAAACTTAATATAGAAAAAAAATCAAATAACATGAATGAGTTGTGTGCATCTTTATGTTGAAAACAAAAATTGATACACAAACGAAATGCAAGAACAGTTTATATTTTTCATTGTTAATTTCCGCGAATTAACTTCTTACTAATCCTCTTTATCAATGAAATAATACAAAAAAGGAAATTAAATGACCATGAATGAGTAATATGATTTCCTTGTATTAAAAAGAAAATCCATGTGAATAAGGACTGCAGAAAATAGCTCAGATTTCACATAACTTTCAAGGAATTAATGTTTCGAAATTTCAACTTCCCACTCCTCCTCTATATTAATAAAATACATTCAATTCAGAAAAAAAAAAAAATTAAAAACTCAGGACATGAATGAATGATGCTCGTTTCTGATGTTGAAAATAAAACTTTATACTAATAAAGAATGCAAGAGCACTTAAGCTAAAAAAGTAATTAGGGTGCGAACAATATAGGTCTAGAAACTAATTTAAAAAATATATAATTCTTATGTTAGTAGTTGAAGGTATTGCAAATGAGCAACGAAAATGATATATAGGTTTTTGATACATTACTGTCACACTTCCTATGTCACGCTGCACATTTTGCACATGCAGACTAAATTTTGACTGAATACAACAATTTAAGATGAATTCAAAAACATAAACATCGTCGTTTGAGTTTGGAGGTAAGTCCACGAACAGCTGACTATTTAACAAACTTACAATTTATTGACAAAGAAGTAAATGCAATGAATTATTTTTAATAAAAAAATTAATCTGTATAAACATTTGGAAGCACAACCACTCAGTTTTCGTTAAGAATATCAAGAAGTGAATTTTAAGATAGGAATATATTTGTCTCAGTACAAAAATGTTTTGGCCGACAAGAAGCAAACACAAATTTTTTCGAAATTAAAAAAAAAAAATGTTTTTCATAGCAATTATTTTGCGTAGAATGAAACATGCTGTGTTAAGCAGTTTATTGTATTAAATATTTTTGAACCTTCAATGCTTTAATCGGTAATTTTAAAAATTAAAGAAAATAAATGCTCACTATTTTGATATAATGTGCATATTTTAATTCTAAAATTAGATAAATAAGGGAGGATTTTAATGAGAATTAATAACGCTATTTTTAATAATAATTTTAAATAAAATTGCTTATAAAATTGTTTTAACTAGAAACTTTGAGTTTTTTTTATTCTTTACTATTTTCAACGCTTGAGTCATAAATTTTATTTAATTTTTTATTGATTTGTTAAAGGGATTATATATTGAAATTGATGCTCTGAGTATTCAAATTTTTTTCTGCGTTCTGGGTTGTAAATTTAAAGTATTTTGAAATGTAAAAGTTTATATTGTTAATTAAATTTTAATGTTCATTTCATTTATTATAAAAACACGTACTGTAGATTTACATGATGAGAATTTCCAGATTTCTATTTGATGAATTTTCCAATTCATCAAATGGAAGTAGTTGTGAATTATCTCAAACAGTTTCTATAATATATGCCTAGCTTTTAATTTTTCTTATTTAAAGTCAATGTTTAATTACATGGTCAAAAGTTCCTTCTATTACTTTTTAGACAAATGAAGTTTATATATAAGAATATATTTAGTAGCTTTAGAATAATAAATACTTTCAAATTCTTAAAAGTACTATTTGCATTATAATAAATTAAAACAATTTTCACGAGAAAATTTCTTAATGGTTGTCAAATTCTTAATAACCACTTTAATATTTTTAAATCTTTTATATTAAAGAATCTATATTTTCGTTTTTCTGTGACATTCAAAATCAAAAACAAAGTTTTAAGCTAAGCACTTTTTTCATAATTTTTTGATTATTTTTTTAAAATATTTAATGCTTGCAAAATATTTATAGAATATGCGTGAAAGAAAATAAATCTCCAAGAATATTTATATGAATGATACTTCAATGAAAAATAGAGAGAAAAAAATAATTACGGAAAAATAAAACTTTTTGTAAAAGTTATTATAATTATATATTTAATGAACTTGAAGTAAATTATGCACTTCTTTTTTTTCCTCTTTTAAAGGTTAATTGACCAAATTGCTTTTCCTTAAACAACTTACTTTTATGTTAACATGATTTTTCATTGTCTGTTTTTGTATTCGTTTTTACACCAGGAATTAAACTCACACGATGCCATGCGAAGTTACATTCGGTTATTTTCGTAAAAAATTCTCCCTTTATTTATGATTATTAAAATTCCCTTTATTTAAAAATATATCTCCATTTAAAGTAAATAAAATCTAAATAAAGTGATACAAGTAATCTGTCGTTGATAAATATTTTTAAAAGAACTTGTTATATTATTGATAGAAAGTCAATTATAACAATTAATGAAAGAATTTGGGCAATTATGCGCTCTTTTTATATTTATCTCTAGGTAAATGTGATACAATAATAATAATTGCCATTTAGACACCATTTTTTGAATTTTATTATTTTCGATAAATGTTTTCAAAATGTTTTTGAAAATTTACCATTGTTCTGTTAAAAATAATTTACGAAAAAATCCAATAGATATTTTTATGTGTGTACCATGTATTATTATCAATATATTATTAATTAAAACCAATTTTTAAATAAAAACAAACAAATTTTTTAAATTATCAGAATACATTTTCTTTTAGTACAATTAGAATAAAGTTTACGTATATTTTTATAGAAATCAAAATTCGCTTAAATGCAAATTAATATTATAAGTAAAATGCAAACATCTCTGTCTTATTTTCTTACATTTAGTAATAAAAATAAAAATCATCTTCCTAATTGAAACCATTTTAAAGGATAGAATAAAAATTTCTGATTTAGAAAAGGACAAAATTTTGTAAATAGTTGCTAACTAACAAAAATGAATCAGACTGCAGACAGAAGCTCGAAAAGTTGTTATTGTTATACGCGTTTCCGGTTGACCATTTCAACCGATTAAGTTACTAAACACAGAAATCCGCCTGTTAATTTAAATTGTGCGTTCGTTTGCAATTTCAGTTACACGTTTTAAATATTACTTAAGCTGAGATGAAAGTATATCAATAGTCAGAATAAATGAATTAAACTGTATGAATTAAAAAGATTCAGCAAATCCTAATACTTCAAATCACACACACACACAGTCCGGTTTTCACAAACACCTTCTTGCTGCCCAACCTCTTTAATAACTTCGTTAAACTTGAAGAATGATATTTTTTCGATACCTTCATTAACTTCTACATTTCCAATCCATTTTATACACCATGGTAACGTACACATAAAAAGTGCAGTTTTTAAAATGGATAAAATTCGCGGCATTTCTTTCAGAAATCATAGTAATTATGATTATCATTACGAATTTTAAATTCCAGTCATGAAAAATTATGATTAGCATTACAATAATATATAAAAAAATAATTGTAAATTGAAATTATAATGTTGATCACGAATAAAACTTTTGACGAACACGATTGCTGTTCAAATTATTTAATAAATGTAATCGATTATAAAACCTATACAACGTCTGCTCTATTTAGGTTCTTATGCCTGATCTATTAAGGTTTTAAAGTTAAAATCCTTACATCCATATGTGATAAATTTAAAATATTATAAATTTTCAAATTAGCTGCATTGATTTTCGAATTTTAAATAACATTATTTTTTTTACATATTTAGATGACATTCAACATTTATTCAATAACTTTCTTTTATCATTGATCTGGACATGTGTGACCTCGCGGTGACCAGAGTTGTACAGAATGGGATGTTCTGAAATAAGGTCGAGACTTTCGTGGAACTACATGGAATTCCGTTTTGAAGCCAGACGCGTTTTCACACAAAATGATGTAATGGCCAAGGATAAAAAAAAGAGAAATATACGGGGCTAACCTCGGATTATTCGTATGAATAAACAATAGTGCGTGTGCGCGAAATCTAGACAGAAATGGCACAGTAAAAAAAAAAAGATTCTTGCAATCAAAAAGTCGTCATTTCAGGCTGTTTTTTCTCACTTTTTGAGTTTTCACTAGAGCGTCACGCAGATTGTATCACTTGGGTGACTGGGTTATATTATTTTCGACAGATTTGGTTAAATGCTCTTTTTTCTCAAGAAATGAAAAATTTATGTACCAAAATTTCAATAACAGATTAAGATGGTGAATATAATGATTACATTTGGGTCGAGAGCATAAAATCTTATTTTCAGAATTGAATGGTGTCATTTCTAACGTCAGATACCAGCAGTTTACCTTGTGAGTCATAAAAAAACAAACCCGAGTGCAATAGCAACACACCGCATGGATGACGAATGAGTTTCCATTTTTAAAAAGGTCTATTTGCTTTTACTATCAACTTTGCTTAGCTATTTGGCATCGCTAATAATCAGTATTCTGTTAGTGGTTACCGACGAAAGTTCTGCATGCTTTCACTTCTTCTCACGTGCGTGGTGAAATTTCTTAATATTTTTATTGCTTTTCAGTTGTCACTTTTCTTGACGAATTGATAGCTCAGTACCTTGTATCAACATATTTTTTAATTATCTGTTCAGAAAAGTGAACCAATAATAATTAAATTATCATGAAAATATCATTTTAGTAATAATAAAATTGATTAAATATATTTAATCACGATTTGTTTCTGTAAATTTTATTCATTTCTTTAAAAAATACATTTAGATCAGATCGTAATAATATTGTAAGTTAAACACTGCACCTTCATAAATCTAATTGTGTATCATTGCTATAAATATTATAAATTACACTTTTAATTAAAAATACTCTTTTCTTTTACAAAATTTTTTCAATTTTATTGTAAACTTTTCTATGTTACTTCTAGGAACAAATTTATTTTTATCAAATAAAACTTTTTGGAAATCTTAAGCAAATATTATTTGGTTAAAATTGATGGAATTTCACTTTATTATTGCTGTTACTTACTTTTAGTAATGAATCACAAAAACAATAATTTTTGAAAATTTTGTATTTTTCTAAAACTTAGATTTATTTATTATTTTTTCTTTTGAACTGAGCATAACAACATGTTTTAACAGGTATAAAAAATGCAAGGAAGATTGATATGTTTACAAAGTCAAAAATATAAAGTTTCAATTTCTGATTGTCAAACTTTGATTGCGTTTCAATTACTGATTTTAGTCCATATTTTTATCTGTAATTTTTTAAAACCTACCTTTTTAATCATTTTAAATTTACGTTAATTTTTTAATACTTAAAGCTATTTTAGCACTTGTGTCATCATGTAACTTGTCAGGCGGGCTACAAAATCTTCATTAATGTAGTGTACGGAGATATTGAATAATTAAAAGCTATAATTTCTAGATTATTTTTTTATTCATAACTCTTCTGTATTATAATAATTTTGAATTCTGAATTATACATGCATAAGTGCATTTCGGAAGCCTTTCGAAGATTTTTCTAAATATATATGATGTTGTAAATGTAACTCTGTTGCACTACAATGTTGATTATTTTTTCTTATACAACAATAATTATAAGAAAATAAATTATTTATCCACTAATAATGTTTGTTTAAAATTATTTTAATTTTGTAAGCTTCATTCTCTCCCGAACATTTTTAGTGAGCTGCTCAGCAACCCAGTATCTTTCTATGATTTTGTACATAATCTGAATATAAATATCAGTCGTTACTTAAAAACATTGTCCAATTTTTATTGAAGAAAGATGTGAAAGACAAAATAATTAGTATATGTGGATAAAATATTGAAATATCAATCACGTATTGCATGTAAACATAATTTTATTTCGCTAATTTTGTTTAAAGATTATTTTATAACAGTTTTGATGTTATTTTAACTTCAAAAGTAAAAATGAAAATTACTTTGACCGGTAAAACTAATAGAGATTTTTACTTTTCGCGTACGAAGGTTTTTATCAATGCATAAGAAAAATGGTTAAAAAGTAAAGTTTGTGGGCCACATTCAGAAGCCTATCTAAATATATTTTTGATCGGGCTAGTTACTTAAAATAATAATTAAGAGAATATGAATTATAATTCCCAGTTGTTGATTAAACAATGTCATTGAAACTGTTAATGTCAAAACATGGCCAAATTATTATTATTATTATTATTATATATATATATATATATATATATATATATACTCAGTACTTTAATTTATATATAATTGTTTGTATGTAAGAATTGAATTATCAGAGATATGTCTAGGATATCCAAATGTATGTGTTATAATTATATTACATATTTACGTCAGAGAGATACTTAGAGGAGTCGCGAAAGATAATTACAAGGTTATTGTGACACATTAAATTAAAATGAAATTTTTGTTTAAGTTATGAATTCTGTTTTTTCTAACTAATCAAATGCATCACAAAATTAGAATCATTGAAAGTTTTTTATTCATTGTGAAAATAGGAAAACAAAAATCTGTAATTTTTTATTAATTACAGATTTTTGTTTTCCTATTTTAATAAATTTATAAAATTTTCCCTGTAAAAAATAGTGAAATGCTTCAATTTCATCATAGAGTTATCTTTCTGCCAAAGAATTATAAACTTTAAGTGATCCATAATGTTAAAATGAGTAAATATTTTGGCAATCAAAATTAAAACGGAAACCACTAATTTTTGTCCATTTTTATGTGACCATTTACAGCAACAATTAAATTTGAATTTTAGCTTATTAAGCCAGAAAAATGTACGATCATCTGATGAATTAATTCGAAAATTATTGAGATAAAAATATTCAATATTAAAGTTGAAATGCTAAAATTTAAAAAAAAAAAAAAATGGCGTATGAAGTTGATTAAGAAATGTAAATCAAACATTTGAATAACTACGATTTAATTTTAGGATTATCATGCTCACGTATATGTTCCCCAATTAAGTTGATTGACGGGGAGATTATTAATCATTCCTATTAGAATGTGATATATTTCAAGTATACTTATGCATAGAGATAGCAGCTAGCATTGCTATTTGCTATAGTCAGACAATGATGCCCATACCTTCTATAAGTCGAGTCTAAAATATTTTCCCCTTATGTTAACAAGGTAAATCCACAAAGACTTATATACACTACAGCTACATTTTGTTGCTGGAACACAGCTTTTGGCTTTTCTTTAAGAAATAATGTTCAACTAGTCGAATGATAAAATCAACGCACTACAAAGCCATCAACATTCTTGGAATGAAAATATTGATGATGGTTAAAAAAGCTGAATACAGAGTTGCATTATCAGTATCTTTTTAGAAAAGTTTGAAGATTCATTTAAAAGTAAAATATACCATTAATCTTTTAAGAAAAATATGTTAAATTTCGTACCAATAAATAAATTTAAATTCATATATATAAAGTTTTGGTATTCATTAAAGAAGGGGGAAAATAAATAAATAAAAAATAAAAAAAATAAGAAATAGCAAATATCTTCTTTGAGAGGAAACAGTAACGAGCGCAAATTAAAAATTTTTTTGACAAATAACTAGAACATATCAATATTTATAAAATATTTTAAAGTCTTTTTGAAATCATCTTGACTTTATTAGTTTTTTATATTTGTTCCTTTTCTTCTAATGACGTGATTCAAATGCTAATAGGATAGGATAATTTTAATGAAAAAATCAATATGTTACATAATGTTAGAATAATTTAATATGTATGAATAATTAATATGTTAGAATAATTTATAGATTCAAAATGCGAGGTCAATAAAAAACAAAATTGCATTATTGCAAAATTCTAATATATCCGTAGCAAATCTATTTGTCAATCATTATTTGAAATTTTTTACGATCGCATATTATTTTAAATTACATCATACTAAGTGATAAATTGAAGATAATAATTTTATTACCTACAATTCATCACTTATTGCCAACATACACACGTATATGTATATGTAATCTGGAAAGGAAAATACGTTTTCTGACATTAACCTCGTTACTTAACCAAGATACAAAGTTACAAAAGATAGTAATTGCATTTAATGTCATCAAATCGACACAAATAAATTGCAATGAAAGCATATAAATAATAATTATTCAAAAATTTCCAGTAAAGCTTATACGTTATTATTTGCTTGAATGTATGGTTTGGTTAGCTTGTTATTTAAGAAAATAAATGTATATTTTGTTAAAAAAAATTTAAAACTCCATATAATTTAAATTTATTTTTAAATTGCTATTATACATTTCTCAAATTTAAGTAGCAATTATAGTGAAATACAGTCTTTTAAAAAATAATTCAATTATTCATAGTTAAATACTTTATAACATAAAAAAATGTATCAATTTACCAATAACCTTAAAATTATACTCATATAACTAGACCTATAATTTTATATAAAATTTTAAATTTCCCAAAATAATATTAGAAAAACAAGGGGAAAAAATGTATTGAAGAAGATTAATACTGTGAAAGTCAGACAGAGTTAACTGGAAGAGAACTTTTGATTTCGTTTTCTGCCAGGGGTAGAGACACTGAGACCGGGTGGAATAGTCGTGTCGGAGTGAGAAGAACGGTTGGTTTGTTCTGATTCTTGGGGGTAGTGGAAGTCCATCTCCCGGTCGTTTGTAAAACTAAATTTCTTTAAAAACGTAGATAAATGTCTGAATTCATTGTTTGTGTGTTAATGTGAAATAAATGTTTCGTGTACCATTAATTTGTTTTGTGTTATTTGACTATCCTGGAGACGACAGGATCGTGAGAACATCACAAATATTATTATTTTATCAATCGTTAATAGCTCTAATTTATTTATGTTTAGAGGCTTAGTCTTTCTTGCTATTATTATATTTTTTAAAATAAAAATCACAAATAGATTTATATTTTAATTATTTTGTAATAAAAAAATTTTCTTAAAAATAAATATTTCCCTGAAGTTTTTCATTCGATAAGGTTTGTTTCAGTTCAAGTATGCGAAACTATATAGATCGCCTAAAGTATAAATCTTTATTTATAAAATAAGAAATTAATTTTCTTTAATATGCTTAGAATCTACTTTGTAGCAAAAGGTTATTGATGTCAACACAGCTGGTAATAGTAATATTTGTTTATGTTTCAAAATATAGTTACACATTTGAAGCATCATTTCGACTTTCATGAAAAAATTAACCAAGATCTCACTACATAATAACTCCTTTCTAAAACATAGAGGCCGTTTAACATAAAAAAATGATCATAAAAACTATCAAAATACCATCAGTTTTGTCTTGGTCAGTACCACAATAATTGTAAAATATTGCAGTTAACGATTATAGCATAATCTAGTAAATTATTTTAGTTTTTGTATTTCAAATGAAAAAAGCCTTTTTTAAAAGTTACATTTTGCATGATGTTTTGAATAAAGGAGAAATACAAAAATTCAAAGAATGGTTTAATATGGTCCAGATGTGAAACATTAGATGTATTAATTAATTGCATATGAAGGGTGATCATAATTAAACGAAATTATTTTAGTCTGTATTATGATGAAACTATTACTCTTTGCAAATTATGGAATATTCCTTGTCGAGAGAACATATATGGAAGTAATGGAAATTTGAATAAATAAAGAAGTATTTCAAAACTTTGGTCACATAGGGTATTTTTTAATGAATTATATATTTAGCATACATTTGCGAAAGTTTAAAAATTTTATTGCATCGAAACTTGCTTGACATGACAATGATCATTTCCAGCTACCAACTATAAGTTAAAATGTATCACATTTAACAGAAGTGTGTTCTAGAAAGTGCTACTAACATACCCAGAAAAGATTTTTTTATTATTAAGATCAGGTAAACTCATTGGCTTATCACATTTTAGTAATTGCATCGAATACTACCCAAAATCTCATGGTCTGAGAGTTGAGAATCTGAAAAATCACATATTACGAAAGTGGTGACTGATGATTCATTTTTTTGGGAAGCTATTTTTGAGGACATCCTTAGATAAACGAAATTTATCTTTCCTTAAACTTGTGCTTGAAAGGTAATGACATGTGCTGGTAGACAAGGAACTATTTTATTCTGTTATACTGATACTTATCGCTGTCCAATCATTGAGCATGTAACTGGACTTAAAAACTTAATTCTTGAGAAAATATATGCCTAGAAAATAAGGCATTGAAGCTAGACCATATCATTATTTTGATGACTGTACGTTTAGGTTTTAGTTTGTTCTTCATAAGTCTTCGTGCATTTGAAATAAATTTTGGAAGAGAACTCGAGTACTTGCATTGAATGACATTTTGTTTTTAATGTTTTTTCTTCTTAATAACTATCAAAGTGATAATTTTATTTTAAAGTTCTGCCAGTGAGTTGAATGTATTATTAGTAATTATTGCTGAAACTGTAATCAAGTTTAAAATTTAAAGTTAAATTTTAAACTTTAACCTATTAAGTTTAAACTTTAACTAATTAAATTTTAACTATTAAAGTTATATTAGTTATACCATATTTCTATATATTCTTTATTATATAATTTTGTAAGTCATTCTGTGTAATCAATCGTTCCATAAATTAAGGAAAAAAGTATGATCAAAATATCACAGTAAAAACAAGCAGGGACATTTTAATTCTTAAAACTCAATATACAATGACAGGAATTTTATACCCAGTTATAAAATAAATTGTTGTTATCATATCTCATTTAGGACTGAAGCATAAACAGAAGATGTGTCGTAAGGATTTTTACTGTGCTTGTTGGTTGGTTCCCAACCTATCTAAAATTCATAATAAATAAATTTCACAATGTAAAATTTCTGGCTTAAATTTTGTTCAAATAATAAAGGGGAAGTTATAAAGAATCAAATTCCTTCTTGAATCAATATTGATGTATTTTAAAACAGCCAACTGTTTACTGTTTATATTAAATTTATTTCCATTTTGTTATAAGAGAAATTTTCAATCTCAGTTTCAGAAATGAATCTTTTTTATTGTTATTAATGTCAATTTGAAATCTATTAATTCTCTCATCAATTTTCTTTTTTTCAATCTTATGTAACAGAGTTTGTGCTTATCATATTTGCTAAACTTATTGTAAACTGAAAAAATACTATTCACAACATACAATCGATTTCTAAGTTTGATAATAGCAGTATTAAAATAAAAATAATTTTAATGCTGCTTTTTTATATTTAGTTTTGTATGATATTAATAATTTTCGCAAATATTATATCAGACATTAAATCATTAAATTGAAATATCTTGAAACAACTATACATTGTGATGATACGCTATCATTTCTTGGGAATCAAACTGAGATCTAATGATTTTCCTTAATAAATAAATCAAACGAAAGCGTCAATCGCTTATAGGTTTATTGTGTTAAATGTTCACGTGCTTATTCTCGTTTCACTAACTATTTACTAATGGCAGATAAAAATAATATAGAATTTAAAAAATAATTTTATTTGGCTTGCTATTGTAATGAAATTTTATATTACTTATTTACCAGATATATATGCATTTGGTTGTACAGTACTTTCTTTTCACTTAAATAAAAACTTCTATAAACTTATTTATGGTTCTTTAACTATAAGCAATAAGCTCGTGTTTACTAATTTTAAACGAAAATTATATATCACTTTTTTCATTTTTTGTGATAAAAATTAATTCACAATTATTTTTAAGATACTTATTACTTATTGATTTCTACAATTAGTTTTAATACATAATAAGAATTAATTCATTTATCCGCATTGTTGACTATGAATAAAGTTTCTCTCATTGGCAGTCTTCGAAGTATAATTTACTAGAAACTTAATAAATTTTTGACTTTCAAAAAATGGCGTCAAAAATTATAAATATGTGATGTTTTAAGGTAATAAAATTTAGATATTTTAAGATTTAAAGCGTGCGTGAATAAAATATTAAAAAATATATATTAGCCATGCATTGCTGTTATCTTTCTTAAATTACATAAATTTTAGTAAAGATTCGTCAATTGAAAATATTCAGTCTCGTAAAATAATTTTTTGATAAATAGATTGATGTTTACTCTGAATTTATATTATTACTTCATAATTTTATTATATATGATTTTACAATTATTTATTCTAGACGTCGATTTATGTTTATTAAGAAATATACATAATATACAGCAAATTTCATATAAATCACAAAAACATCTGAATAAACTTTTATCTATCAATCTTAACCTATCTAAAGAGTCACCTTTGTCTAAGATTATATTAATTAGTTTTTCATAATTAATGTCACTTAGAAATGAAAGTCTTCTGCCTTGAATGCTATGAATCATAAGAAGGTTTTTAATTTTAGAAATTAGAAATTTAGTTCCATTTTTGTAACGCAACGACAAGTTTTCTGTTTTTAATTTAAAAAACAAAGTTTTACATCTAAAATCAGAGTTTTAATTAGAGTATTTTTTTCCTTCTCCTAAAATACTTGTAATAAAAACTTCTTTTGACACTATATAAAATCATACATTAGTTTTAAATAGCACAAAATTTAATGAACGTGATAGTTGAACGCCTTAAAAGTCATACTTCCAAAATATTTCTATACCAATTTGTTAATATTTGTTAACAATATAAAAGTACAATTTTTTAAATTGACTGAACAACCACTTATTCGATCTCAAAAATGCAAAGAGTATTTATTACAATAGTATAACAATGTAATATAACGTTTTAGTAACAATATAAAATATCTTATTAGTTTCATTTTGCTATTTCTCTCTCTCTCTATGCTGTAACAAATGTAACTAAAATTTACATTTTTAAATGCATCATCTTTTAATGCATTGTATCAAAATTTTTCCTTATCTATTTTTTATTTAGTTATTGTTAGTGTATTTTAATGTGACCGACTATCGTTTCCATTATTCCTTTACATCTTGTCATTTTGTTCAGGTCTGATACCATGAAATCTATTGTAGGTTAAGTAATTTATGATTTCTTTGATGCAAAAATGTCTTTTGACAATTTCAGCCAGTACTCAATATTTACCTTTGAAAATTTTAAAATAAGGCTCCTAGCAATGTATTTTTCGTATCATTGAAGAAATTACTCATGAAAATGTGCTTCTTCCTGATTTAAATGAATTTGTTTTCCTCTTTAGTTTAGACAAAATCAATTTTTGTGATTTTGTTTTGGAATAAATAACACTGCATCAACTTTCAAAAATTTTAATTAAATCCTAATATTCATCTAATTTTGGATGATGGGAGCATTTTTTGAGTGTGTTTTCCACCTTCACTTTATTCTGAAGAATCAATTTTAGTTACATGAATAGATCGAATGTTAGAGAAGTTAGCATTTTTAATAGTTCTTCAGAATATTTTTTCTGTTCCTGTGATACATTAGAAATTTACTGAGAATATCATGTTTCGTTCTGACCTGATAATTAAGTACCGAAAAGTCTTTCAAATATTAAAAGACTATTAAATCCCATAGACTTTTTGTGGCTCTCGAAACAGAATTATTTAGTAATTTTAGGAAATAAATCTGAATCCCATTGAATGTTATGAAAATAATACAGTAGATAATACTGTTTTCAAATCTTTCAAATGAGTGAAAACAATAAATTTTGTTATCAAGTATTTTGGGGAGAAAAATGAAAAGTATATTAATCTTTTTTTTTCAAAGATCTTTCTTGAAAACATAAATAATATAAATTTGCTCTTTGATTGGTGAAAATTCTATTTTATTTCAATACAAAGTTGAAACATTTGCATTTACTTCAAAAAGGAAATTTCTTATGAGAAACTTACTTTAAAAGACAATATGAATATTCTACAATTTGAAGCTAAAAAGATGAATAATTATACTCTTTAGTTTTATAATCTTTTACATTTTTACATACATATATATATATATATATATATATATATATATATATATACCAGAAAATAATGTTTGTTTGATTTATAAGTTTTACTAAAAAATTTTCGAAGCAAAGCTTATACTGTAATTTATTATACATTGCATAAAAAATCTACACTTTGTTCTTAACCATATTTTACAATATAATGTGAAATACTAAAAAATAGTTGCAAAAAATGATAATGGTAACGACTTTTTTAAGTATAAATATATAATATTTTATTAGTTAATATTTTTTGAAAAAACTGTTTAATATATCTAATTTTTTTTTCAAAAAAAGCGTAAAATATTATAATTATACGAATACTTTTAAAGTTCTATTTTCCCAAAGATCATTTAATCTTTAGAATTTCTTTTAAATATCTTCAAAATAATACATCTAGAGTTTACTATTTGAAATAAATAAATCAAAAAACTTTCTTGAAATTTTGAGAAATACAAATTAAAATCCAGTCTTACATTACAATTCCAAAGGGGTATGAAATTCTTAGATTGCTAAGATTTTTTGCGAAGAGAAGTTAATATTGCGATTTATTTGAAACATTCAATTGCCGAAAAAGAAAAGTAAATGGTTTATGTTTGGGGATTCATTCTGATTAAAAGCTTCATTATCGCGAGTCACAATTATTTTCTTGTGAAATAAAGTCTTTGAGGAACCACGTTTAAATTCGATGAAAGCCCAAAGAAACGCAAGAGATCTATTGCTTCTTCTCTCCAATTGCCAAAGAGAATGGCTTTAACATTTGTCCTTGGTTTTACTCCTCCTTAAAGAATAATTGTTTCCTCTCATTAGGTGAGCAATTACCCAACACCCCCATTCTCAGACGCTCAGTGCTCCTTCGCCACAATATCAATGGCTATTTGTTTTCGATCCCTATTGCTAACAAAGAGTTCACATTTTCTAATAGATGAAATGGAAAACAAATACTTTATTTTCTTTCAAAAGATACCGTGCTTTTCTTCTCGATTTCAAACATTTCAATGCAATCTAAGATAAAAATTTCACACAAGGATTTATTATTCAACTTTATTCCCCTGGTTTTCCCAATGACTGCGAATGAAATAAAACAATTAACGGTCAATAAATTGTTGATAGAATGACATAATATATAAGCATTATATTTTTCCTTTTGAATAAATGACTTTAGTAATATTTAACTCATTGTGCTATTACTGGAAATAAAACTTTATTCGTTACATATTAATAAAAGAATAAGTCCTTCTTTCCTTTTGTGTACAAGGAGAGCGCATAAATTTGCTATTTTTGAAAGACATTCACAGTTTTGAAGAATAGTTTCGAAGAGAATCCCTTGTGGGGGAAGAATTTCTATATTAGATAAAAGCAAGTAAAATGATTGCATTTAATTAACATCTAATAAAATAATCGAAATATTGAGAAGGAATTGTGATGTTTATAATTATTTTTATTATAAATTAGAAGTGCTTAAATTTTACTTTTGGAATAAGAAAAGTCAGCATCTGGAGCGGATATTGCAGGAGAAAATGCGAAAGTTAAAATCTTACAACGAATACCAAATGTTCTTGATTGAAAGTAGAGAATAAAATCTGAATTTTTATTAATCCTTAGAAACTCTTTCCACTAAACGAAATTCTGTTCATAATTAATATACAATGATTAAATTTTGAGAAAACTGAAAAATTTTTTTACAAAATAGATCACCGAGTTTCGTTTAATGAGACATCACTATCAATTGATATAATGCTATTATTGACAAACAGTGAACCCCTTAAAGTTATCTTTGAAAAAGCTTATTCTTTATGAAATGGAACAGGAAATTCTTTTTATTATAATTATATAACAAATACTAGAAATTAAAAAAAAATTATCCAGTATATCCAGCAGAATTCGGAATTGCCGGCTGATATTCATAAAATCTCATGACCTTCTAGTCCATTAGATCTAAAACAATTATATACAAATTTATGTCAGTCAGACGAACTACTATTTTATTTTATTAATTTTGAGAAGTATTTTGAGATCATATATTTATAATTTTAATATTTAAGAGGTAGAATCATATATATGTTATGAGATACTACGCTCTAAATTGACAATTTACGGTACACGTACATTATGGCGATACAATTTTCAATAGCTTTCTACATCCTCCTAAGCATCTTTCTACTTAATGATCCCATATTAGTAGAGCGGTGCAGGAAAGAACAAAATTCATATCAAAATTTAAATTTTTTTATTGAATTACGTTATTTATAAATATTTATTAAAAGTTTAAAAATATATAATACGTGTATAATTTAAATTTTTCATTTGTGTTACAGGAATCGTTATATTTTATAAATCTTTTGTTAAATGTGTTTAAATGATGTACAATTAATGAATAATTAAAGCTTGGTCTCTATTCCCTTAATCTGTATGTACTATCATGAATATCGAATTGTTTCAAGTAATGTATGATACACATCCACAAGGTTACCAATCTGTTGCAGATACTATTAATACTGATTCTGAATGTCTATAAAAATACTGACTAGTAAACAAAATGCTCTAATAATATTGATTTATCTGCGTTTAATATCGTAATCGTTGAAAAAAAACATTAGGTACTAACAAATAAAATATTCAACAATTGAATCTGGGAAATTCAGTGAGTATTTCCTTATATGTTTATTCACCATACATGTTTTGACACACATAAAAAATAATATCCGAAACAATTATTGGCGAAAGGACTTTATTTAATAATATTGTAATCCTTATTTCTAATTATTTATGTACATGAATACTGATCCATATATATTTTAGAAATCATAATCTTTGCTTTTTATTAGGATGAAGGTCCTGAGCGGAATTCAAACACAAATTGTAAGTAATTTATTTTAATTATTCAAAGTCTAATATATTTTTGAATCCATTTGCTCTTAGTTATTCTTAAAAATATTTTTTATTTTTAAGTACTTTATTTATTTGGTATAATAAATAATTTATATATTTTCCTCAATTTCGCAATAAATAAAATTTAAGAATTTTTCTTATGTAAAACTATCATTTTTAAAATGAAATTTTTTCTTTTTAAAGAAATTTAGAAAATTTTATCATCAATTGAAATAGTTTACTATTGAATTTTTATGCGTTATTACATTCAATATATAAAAATTATTTCCTCCTTAACGAAATATGTGTGTATCACTTATTAACGCTTTTAGTCTGAAAATATATTTCACATCAAACTTTATATTTATTTTCATTTAATTTAAAGTTTTATTTCTCACGAAAGAAAAGCTACTACTAAGAAAATATGATAACTATTAATTCATGTATTTTTTTTTTCTTCCAGTTAATAAATATTATTTTTATGAGAATATATTATATTTCAAAAATAAGTTATTCTCTTTACTAAGTTTGATTGCCAAAATAAGTTTTGATTTTATATTTTATTTCTTGCTTTTTCATAAAAAAATAGTGAGGAGATGAATTTTTCTAAAGATGTGAATGCGTATACATTTCATCAAATAATGTGAACCAATTATCTTACTAAGTTCTTTTTTTTACTATTAAAACACTCGATAATTGCTTTAATATAATGAAACTAATTTATAAATAAGGTCAAATTTACTGTCAAGCATTTTGACTTTAAAAATTTTTCTGTTTTTAAAGTTAGTTGCTTTGTCTACCAATGTTTTCGTTCCGATCATTTCCTTTAAATCGAGTGTTTAACATGAAAAACATGGACTGGTAAAAACAATTTCAATATAAAATATTTTTATTTCCTTTAAAATGAGTATTCTACATACAAAAACATGTGACGGTAATTTTTTTATATTATTTTGTCAAATAGTTTGCTTTCTTCTCAAACAGATGTTACACTTTCTTTTTTTTATGCATTTATTGTTCCATTTGTTTACACAACCGATTTAAATTTTATTTTATGTCAAAGCTTTCAATTTTATGTCAAAACTACAAGGACACAAGAATAATGATCATACAATCCGATGATTAAATTTCCTTTCATTTTTGAAAACAGATGTAAATGCAAGCATTTGTTATAAATGGTTAAAGGTACTTCTCTTTTACCATTTATATAGTAAAAGGGAAGTACCTTTAAAAAGGGTAACACATGTAAAAAATATTTGAACAAATAATATTATGGAATGAAATTTTATAATATTTTTTAAACAACATGATGATAATTTTAACATTTTATTTCCTTATTAAGGGAATGGATTTATTATCTTATTTAACATTGCAGAATAAGACGTAAATAACCTTTAAAAATAGAACTAACGATGTAAAATCTTTACGAAATGTGTTTGTAAGATATTTCAATCTTTTTAAAATAAAGTAGAAGAGAAGAATAAATAAACATATTAACAATGCGCATTTAAAGTCAATAAATTAATGTCGATTAAAAAGCATAAAAACTTAACTGTTATGCGAATAGAATAGAGAACAAACTTCAACAGTGCTATCATGAAACACACGTATTTTTTTTCTAAAGTTGTTTTGAATTACTTTAAAAAATGAATTTACTAACACATTTATGATAATACACCGAAGTTTTCCAAAAAAACTCATTGATTTAAAAAAAAAAAGTTTGCGGAACATTTTTCATTTTCTAATGAAAATGAACAATCTTTTAGAATCTTACGTTTTGATATTTTTTTATAAAAATTAATTTTGATTTACGGTTAAGAACAGTTTACATATTCGAGTTGCTAAATTTTTATAAAATAAAATCGAATGAGGAATTATTTTTCCGGTGAATGCTTAAGATATATTGATGAATTTAACAGAATAGATAACTAAATCATTTTAATGACAATACTTCTCTCTTTCTATTATCTTGTCTAGTACATTTGGTTATTTGATTTCAGCAGGATGCAACGTAACCATCCGATCACAATACGGATTCATCCGCTCCCCCAACTACCCTAACAAGTACCCAAGGTACTCCAGGTGTCGATATGTAGTGGAGCGCTTCTCCAAAGATGTTTGCGAAGTGAAATTGACCATGGACTGGTTCGAGGTGGAGAAGATGGCTTTCACTCAATGCTCGGAGGACTACTTCGAAATTCAGAATGGTGACAAGCACTTTAAATTATGCGGAGAATTGCCTCCTGGATCAAAGAGTAAGTACAGAACAATACTTTTTAACAGAAAAATACGTTTCTATTGGTCCTTAGATTTTATTACAATCACACAGGGATAAATATTAATTTTAATTATATTAATACGCTATGACTTACATATAACATTGCGAAATAAATGCAATTCAAATTTTAGCATATTCGCAAAAATATTGCTGAAAATTAAGAATCTGGTGAAAAAATTTTGTTTTTATAATTTCATCACAGTTCTAACGTCAAGCGTCTTTTGAATTAAGTCGTCTTAATTTTTAGCTTTTGATCTATATTTAATTTATAAAGAAAAATGAATTTCCTTCCAAAACTGATTAAATCTAAACTTTAAAATTTTTCCTTCTTATCGCTTATATTATTAGAATTTCTGTGAATCGAATTCGCAAAATTTGCTTATAGCAGTGAATTGCTCAGCTTTTCTTGTAACACCGGTTAAGAATTCTGTTAGCACACCTCTCTATGGAAAGAATATTATATACTTTTCCTTACTTTTGTATCAATTAGTTCCTTGAAAGAAATTCAAAACTATTATTTTTAAAAATTTTAACTATAAAGCAACTTTACATAAATGTTTTCAATTCTTTAATCATAACAAAATACAGCAAATTTATATTGGTTTAATATATAAGAGATAGAAATATTATAGCTAATATTTTAACACCTTGACTTTGAATTTATATAACAAAATTAATGAAATTATGTGCTTAATAGTAAATTACTGTATTTTTTTCATAACATTTATTAAGTATATTTCATCTGACCTTGGGAAAAAGTCACATGAAGTAAAATCTGATGAACAAGACTCATCCAACAAAAATAAAAAATGTCTAATAAGCCTTGTTTAAAAAATCCCATAATAATTGCTGTACCTGTTGACAAATATATGACCAAAGCTAACGACTATTTTTTTCAAACACTGCCTTTACCGAAGTTATAAAGTAATTAAACTAGTCTGCAAATCATAATACTTCTGTTTATTAACAGTAAAATTGATCTTCCTTTTGATATGGTAAAACAATAATTATTCAAGCTTCAGAGGAATATTAAATAGTCATAGAAAAGTATTATTTAAAATACAAGTAAATTAATGCATATTCTAGTTAATTTAAAAGCAATATTGAAAAAATATTTTAAAACTTCAATGTTATTGAAATAATAGATGCATTTAAAAATTTCAATGTTACTGTAATAAAAATGTTTTGTGTAATAATGAACAGTTTAACTCTTTGAATTAAAATAATTTTGACTAAACAAGTCTTTCTTTTCAAGTAATTAATATTATTTAAATGTAATAAAACCCTAATGATATTCACCGCTGCTTGGCATCGTTCTCGTCATCGAAAGTTAGAGAGTTCGAGTTCATTACCAACCGAAGATCCGTCGTGTTTACTAATGGTTGAGAAATATATCGTGGTCACAATGCCCTTCACTTGAAATTGTATCTCTGGGGTTGACAGGCCATGTCTGAAGGTTGTCTGCTTGGATCTGCTTCTAAATGACGAACACCACCCACTTTCGGGGTCATACTGGCAAGCCCAATTAGGTACCCTACCACGTAAAAGAGCAATGACGTCCGCCCCTTGTTAGAAAATGGCGGGACATAACCATTTGCCTGGCCATTTGAAATAAATAAATGCTTATGCTTTACGAATTGTATTGATATAAATATTAATTGAATGTAATGCTTCATTTTTTGGGGGTGGGGTAATAGCGATTATTAAAGAAAGCTTTTAAATTGACTAACAGGCATTTCTCAAACTTGAAATAAAATCGGTCCCTATAACTTTTATGCCCATACGAATGAGCCTGCCAAGTCAAAGAATTTTTCTTTAATGAAAATAAAATTATAAAGTAATGTATGAACTATCATTAACCTAGTTTCATTTATTTGAAAAAAAGATTACTAACTGAAAAGTATAAAAAATATACAAATAAAATCATGTGCTTCTTACTCAAACAATGCTTGCTGAGTTGATTAACTCAGAATGATACTTACCGTGAAAAATTATTTATATTCAAGATGTGTGTTAGACTTCATAAGTCCTTTTATAACTATTTAATATTATACAGAATATTTTACAAGAATACAAAAATTTTAAGCATTTTACAGCGAATAATTTTATGTGTAAATTCAATATTGCATTTATAAATCGAGTATATCATGTATCGAAATTGTATAGCGAAATTGAAGGCAATCATGTCATCATGAATATTCAAAACAGTTTTTATTATTTTAGTTTGATGGAATCCAAAATGGATAATTCCTTCATTTCTAACTATAATGCTTCCTCAGGTATTAAATCTTTCCCTTATATTTTGTTTATTTCATTTATTAAATATATTTCACTTAACTATTTTTCAATAAAAATGTCTTCAGTCCTTCGTTTCCCTCCGATCAGTATCACTATGCAGAAAACCGGTTGTTCAAATAGAGCCTCCTCTACCACAGCTGAGAATTCAGTTTGCAGGTGTGATCTGCAAATCCATATAAATCCTTTTACAGTATTTGTGAGTGATATAATACTGAATTATTTCATTTAAGTCAATTCATATTTCATGTTCTTTGTTTTCAGTTGAAAAGCTTTTATTTTACATTGGACATGTTTAGATACCCTCACTGTGTTTATACGTTCATAATAGTAGAAAGCGTACCAATTTATGAATTTTAATGCTCCAGTTGACTAAGTGCTAGCTTTTTAGACCTTGAGAATTTCGCCATAATTTTCGAAAATTTATTACCTAGCGAAAAAAAATTAAATGCTTTTAGATGTCTCTACAACACACATCAAGTTTTAGAAGAAACATTTCATGCATTAATTATTTTCCTCATTCATCACGATTTGGATTAACTTTTTCTCAAAAAAATTTTTAATGTGCACTATAGTAATACGTTAGAGTGCTCAATAATCTTTAGAGTAATGGACCAGTATTTTAGATTAAAATCTTTTATCATTAAATTAATCATTTAAAGGATTTTAATTGGAACATTTCCTAAAATGTGTAAGTCAAATCTTCTTTGCAATAAATTTCACCAAGTCTTTGAATTAACAAACATTCCTAAAATTTCGCGTATTTTAATACAAGGCCGTTTATTTTAAAATCAATATTGTCCTTCATGATATTGCCATACAGCCTTTCACTATCTTCCGTTACAGGAACAGAACTTGGATGGAAGTAGAAACACAAGAATTCAACGCTCTTCTTCCATTCTATCACGATCTTTTTATCATAGTTCTCATGTTTAACAGCTTTTCCGGCTTCCTTTTTGAAACTTTTTTGTTATTCATTATCTCGCAATTAAGAAACCGATACCAACTTTGTTTTATGTGGCTTTGTTTTTGAGTGGTACTTATGTCAAATTGAAATATTAACACGACAGAAATATTTTATCATATAGAAATATTTTTTATGATTAGAAGAACAAACTTTTTAGAAAGAGCTAAACTAAGTAAAATTATTATTTTTCAAAAATCTTGTGTTCTTGGAACTATTTGGCACCCTTCTGCGATTGGTAACCAAGGCATGCTGACCAAGTCTTTATCTTCTCTGTCTCCCTGTGTCATTTGTTAGAAGGCAAGATTTTGGCAATGAGGAAAAAGATTTGAGTTTTAAAATTTCTGTACGAAACAAATTTTAAAAAAATTACTTGAAATTGAAATACGCCCAAAAAATATTACCTTAGAAACAGTCATAGCAACAAAATATTATAGCAATAATTAATTACAACTTTAATACCAATACTATCTTATTTACATTAAGTTCTTATTATGTAAATAATACTCTCTTATTTACATAATTATTAATTTGCAAATTTGTAGTTAATTCTGTTCATATGTTTGTATAATTTTACAGCGAGCACATTACCTGTTGCACATTATTAATCAAATGATGTCCTTTTGACGGTACCAAGCGCTTATGGGAATGAGTTTAGGAGTTCGATATTTCAGCATTTTCTAATTTATGTGCATGTCTAGAAATTTATTCATATTATTTAATGTAATAATGTATGTGTGAATACTCTTTTTCCTGAATCAACAGAGATCCTTAATGTATTCTGATACCTAATAAAATGAAGAGAATAACTATGCTATCGAACAGTATATATTTATAAAAAATATTGTAAGAGTAAACAATACCCATTGAGTAATGCATAGATTTCGTTTTCTCATGTTCCTATGAAGATATCTGTTATAAATTCATTTTGCTATATTATGTAAATTGTCTATAAATTTCACTTTCATTAATTAAACGCTCTCATAGAAATTAAATTTTCCTCAATTAAAATTTGTGATATTATTAAATTGGATATTTTCGTTATTACCTATTTTCTCAAATACTTTATTTGAATTATATATTTATATGTAAGGCCTCTATTTAAAAATTGAAAAAAAAATTTGATTGGAACAGTTCTAACGATACTAAATAATATTTATTTGTGGAATTTCTTACGAAACGTATAGCTTTGTGTTATATAATGAGATCTAATTAGGATAACATTTTATATTTAAAGAAAATTATAGATATAACTAATTATTGATATGTTTTATTGTTTTAGAGTTTGTATTCTTCCCAACAAACTCTGATAAGCTCGTCTTCAAATTCTCTAGTACTTTCCATCAAAAGAAAGGTTTTTCTATTGAAGTGAAACAACTGCCTTTCTCTTGTGTTGGAGATTCAAACAAAACACAAATAGGTAAGTAATACTCTCAGAGAATTGTTTTTTTCATTAAACATTTATAACTATTTAGCATTGACAATGATAACAGTTCAAGTACGTAAATATGTTAGGAAATCGTATTTAGGATCACAAATTTTTTATCAGTAATGTATGGATAATTCACTGTCGTAAGACCAAATTTCTTATTCGGATCTTTTATTAAAGAAATTGGTTTTTCTCGAGATTCATTCGTGTATCATGATCTGGTGCATGATGGGGTGTGTATATAGAAAAATGCAAAATATTTATAATTTGTTTTAGTGGCTGATAAAAAAAGTTTTCTCATTTATTTTTATATGATTTTTAGCAGTATTAGTTTCAATGAATTCTTATATTAAAATCCATTACTGCTTATTATTTATTTTAAAATTATTTTCTATTAGCTCTGAAAGTTTGATTCATTTATTGATTTTGGAATAATATATTAATATAATTGTACTAATAATAAAGTAGATATACAATAAATTAAATATGTAGAATGAAATCAATATATTTTAAGCCGAACTATGATGTAATAATTGTGACTCGACAAAACGTGAATTGATTGCATCATCTTTTTAAATCATGATAATAACACTTCTCACTAACATGTTTTATCATATGAGTTTTTTAGAGGATTAACAAATTATCAATCATTGATATACTGGAATATTGAAAATATCAAACATCGTTCTGTGATTGTGGTATTGAAGAATGTAGACAAAGCACCGACACAAACTCATGAACTCAGAAATTTAGTTTATGGTGATATTACATCTTGTTGTGCCCCAATCAAAAGGTAAGCTGTCATAATTAAACGGAAGAAAAGAAAAAGTGTCTCCAGACTCGCTCACAGTATACACTAGAACATATTAAAGTGATTGATGGCATTTTGAATGCAAAAGAATACATTGATATTATCCTGGAATTTTCCCTCTAATAAAGTATTACTTATCATTCAGGCATAATACTAAAATATTACTTATCAATAAAGGCTTACATTTATTACCCTAATCTGAATTCTATTGAAAATTTATGGCGGCGTTTGAAAATCTTTGTAAGAAAAATATGTACATCAAGTAAAACGCAACGTATTAAGGTTATAATTGTTTCTTGGCACCATATGATTAAGAAGAATGAATTACAAACACTAGTTTGCTCGATAGAGAGACACTGTGAAGCGATATTAAAAAATAACAATTATCCTACTAAGTATTAATTGCGTAAGTGTGACTTTGAAATTCAATGAAATCTAAGAAATATTTTATTATTTGTAGTGTAAATTTTTTGTTGTATAAATATTTTAATCCTAATTTGTTATTAAATTATACATTATATTTCCTTTAATTTGCTATTTGATTGTAATTTACTGTAAATTAATATATTCCATTATAAGCACATAAAATTTAAATAATCTTGCAAGTGTCTAAAAAAATTTCCACAATATTGGTTACAACTGTAAGTTAAACAAACAGTCTCGGAAAGGAAAAAGCAATGAGTTCTCGAAACATGTTTGCTATGCTAAACGCTGATGAGGGTAAGTTTTATTTCACAAGTTGTAACCGGAAATTAAATGTAAATACACACCACGATCCTAAAAATTAGTAAGGAAACTTAGTGTGAAAACATAGTTCTAGTTGGCTACTTTCATTAGAATGGGAAAAGATCACACCTCATTGATTATTTTCCATGTAACATCATGAGATAACCGCTACTTATTTGGTAATTAATTAATTATAAATTACGAGTCACTTTCTTGACTCAACTTTGAGAGTCCAGAAAGAAAATACTCGGTAAAAGTCTCAGAAGAAAAAGTGTTGGTTCACTTTATTTTAAGAAATACATTTTTTCTGATCCTATCAATCACATTTCCGAGATTGCTTAAAGACCATTGAGTTTTCAGCTTCCTCACCATCACCTATTTTCCCTTCCACTCTATTCAACTGACAACGAGTAACTTTATTCTTTCCTTGTTTCAATAGTTAAATTTTTGACTTTTTTCTATTTCAACAATTAAATTTTCATGGTTCGCAATAAGACGATGTTTAGGAAATCAAGAATGCCTTTTCATTGTGGTTTGATGAACGTGAGAAAATTTTTCTCTGAGGGAATTCGATGTTTCCTCAACCAAAGTGCTAAATACTTAGTAATCCATGAAAATTACGTCGAACAAATAAGTATGTAATATTAGATGTTTATGATTGACAATTACAATAGGCTCAAAACGGGTCTGATAGCTGCACTTATACTATTGACGTGGGCAATGCTACTCGCCTTCGTGATTTAGTTTACAGGTGCCCACCGAGTAAAGCTAAATGAGTAGAAATTTCTGGCCTTGTTGTTACGAAGGGTCAATCATCCAGTGCCCGGCATTGGGGAATAAAAAGAACAATATGCGTTTTCACTTTTGGTAGGATCTGATATTTAAAAAATCCTTTGAAGTTGCTTAAAATTTCAATTAGTGAAAATCAAACCGCATTAATTCAAGTCCATTATTAACCTTCGCTAGTATATAATGTTGTCTATAGTGACTTTTGATTAAAAAATATAAAATTATTCGTTTAATATTTTGATATTTTTATATTGGTTTATATATTTTACTGATCAATAATTTGACACTAATTATATTCAGAGAATATAAGAATTAATCATTTATAGAAATTATTAGTTCTAAGAATATAAACCAACTCTTCGTTATTACTGCTGAAAACTCAAAATCTTACTGAGGAATAAATTAATCTCGCCTGATTTTACTTAACCTGGAAATAGCGTTACTAAATGACTTTACGTACATATAAATATTCACTCTCAGATGATAGACATAGATAGTGTGTTGTAGACATGAGGTTGCAGCGTTGTTATTGACATGACCTCTTAAATGTTTCGTTGGTCTTATTCGATGACTGATCCATTCAAAAAGTATTGCCTCTTCGCATTCACTCATAACTTGTTACAAATGATTCATTTCCCCATTATTTTTATTAAATAAATGAATAAATAGTGTGTGAGCTTCAACATAATGATGCAAAATTATCATATATTTTGTTTTCTCAGCTGCTACTCGAATTTCCTCTTGTGCTCAAACAGTGAGCAGTCGAGTTGGAAGAATTACGTTTCCTGACGAGGATTATCCCTCTGATAGCTGTACTTATACCATTCAACGGTCAGAATCTCAAGCCTGTCTCATTCAGTTAGATTTCATCAGCTTC
>JAPDSC010138584.1:0-31378 GCA_026290005.1 Latrodectus geometricus
GAATTTTCTGTTTGTTGTCTTCTATTTTTAAAACCTTGTATTCGTAACTGAATTAATCAAAGAAAAACCCGCAAGAGAATATTTTATTGTCAAATGTCACCTTTCAAATGAGCATAATTTTGAAATTGTTTGATAGATACCTCACGAGAAAGGGATCACTACAGACGTCTACCGAAAAAAATAATGGATAACTTTTTCCCCAAACAAATATATTAAAAGAGGTAATTATAAATTTAGAGTTTCATTTATATGTTGCTGAAACTTTATATTTTTCTGTTTTTTTATCAATTTTTTATAAATATTCGAAGATTAAATGATTTTTTACTTTAGTTCCAGAGCAAATAATAGAAAATACATTATTGAAGCATTGTTTTTTTTATTAAGGAATAGCAAAAACAATTTGCTCGACGAACATAAATTACTTTTGAAACAGTATTTATAACATTCATTACATCATTTCATTTTTAGGAAGCTTAGACATTCTAAATAATTTTTACATGCATTTCGTTAGACACAATAAATATTGGTTATTATTTTCAATGACATAATAAAAAATGTAAGTAAATTCATGATGAAAATGCATCTTAAAATACAGGATGTATTATTAAAGTAAGAGACGAAAGCGTTTTTAGAAATAGCAATATGTAATTACTTCTAATCAACCTACCCACTCAATTAATCCAAACTTCCTTTACATCTATATAAAAGATTTCAAATTCATATTTTTCTCCATTTATTTGTTAATTTTCTTTGTGTTCACTAGAAAACTCTACTAATCGCTCTCGTCACGCGAGCCTTTACGTAATAGAGTTTGACGTTCTAATTAGGAAGAAAATCTTTGACTCAATTTGTTGAAAAGTTAATAGAAGTAACTCGCTTCAAATTTTTTCATTACTAACCCTTGTCAAATATGTCTTCCCCACCGACATGGGTGTCATTTAAAATGAAACAAGGTCACATGATGGATATATATGATATATGTGTAAGTATGTGTTTTTTTTGTGTTTCTCAAAAAATACCTTGAATAAAGAAGCAACTTCTTAATTACTTTTTTTCCATACACCCCTGAAATATTAATTTCCATAAATTAAAATATTTTTCTGATGTAAAAATATCAGTCTACATTTTTGCATAAATAATTTTTGATCAATGCCTGTTTTTTAATGTAAATGTGCTAACTATCAATTTTATATAATATCAGGAAATTTAATGTTTAATATATCACATTTTTAAAAAATTTGTAAAATCAGAATAGAAATTTATATAAAAATAAAACAAAAAAAACGTACTTTGGTTGCTTCCAGAGTATCACATGATAGTTTAAAATAATATAAATTCACTAGTCTTTTAAGCTATATAAGTAATAAGTTTGAAACAAATTCCAGAAAAATCTTCATTAAAATGAGGATTGGAATTCATAGATAAAACTTGTTTACTAAGGACTAATGAATAGATTTATTATCAGATACTATCCTACTAAAAATTCAATTCATATAACATGCGTTTAAAAGTAAAGAATTAAGCGATATATCTTATTTATAAAAGGCATGACGAATCAGAGTTATATACGTACCAAATAAACATATTGTAGATGTCAATATGTGGAAAATTTTCTAAAACTAAACACTTAAGTTCAGAAATTATTTTTCACTGTATACATTCTAAAAACTAGAAACACAAATTTCAATTAATTATTAAAAACCCTCTGTAAAAAAGATTAATGATGCATTTTTCAAGTAAATGATGATGACTTAATAGATAGTAATTAAGGCATATAAATATTAGAAATTATTTATATGCTAAAAATAATGAGAATAAGATATCAGATTTGGCATTTATTTTGATTTATGATGATTAATTATGTGTTACATAAATTAAAAAATGTGGCATTCCCTTATATAATTTTTCGTATTTTCGTTTTAAAAGCCATTCACAGTGGTAGAATCTAGTGGGTGTATTAACCTTCAAAGTAATAATAAAAAGATCAATGCGGATATGAATTTTTTTACTTTATTCCTTTTATTGATAGTAAAAGCTACCACTGTATTGGACATAATTTAGTCTTTCTGGTTTCAAGTATAAGACAAAATAATTATGAAATCAATTATAAACTAAATTATGGAATATCAAATCAGAAAATCTTAGTTCAAAGTTACTAAGCAGCTAGAATTATTTTTCTGCGCATAAATATTGAGAATTAAAGTAAATTGATTGCCTAAAATTTACTATTGTGTCTCTAAATTATAAAAAAAACGTGTGTTTGATTAGATATTAAAGTTATCGAAATTGAAAATTTATTGCTTTTGGTATAATAGCAATAAATTTTCAATTTCAAAAACTAGTAGTCTTAAAGCTTGAATATAAACTATAGTATAATTTATATTGAAGCTTAAAGACGATTTTTATTTTTTACCTTCAGTTGAAAGCATGCAAACATGCATGCGTACTTGTATCGTAATCTGATATGAATAAATTGTTTTCATCTATAAACAATTAATACTAATTATATTATTATTCATAATTTCTCTCAGGTTTCTTAAAAGAGATTTTTACTTTTAATTTTTTTTACAAATGAATCTGAAAGATTTGAGATTTTGGAGTTTATATTCTCTTTTTGAAAAGCTAGGATATTTCAACACTTTTTGTACTGTTAATTGTTTTCTGTTCCTTCTAGATATTTTATTTTTGCATTTTTAAATGGTTTCTTCGTATGATTCTCTTTTTAAAATCCAGGACGTTTCATAGTTTACGTTATTGATCTATTATTAAATACATAATATGGAAATAATTTTTAAGATATCATTCACTGCTATTTTGTATGCTGCAAAGTATACAATAATATTTTTACTCTTTATCTGAAAATGAAACGTTGCAACAATAAAAAATAGGGACGATACACTACTTTAAACAACGTTATCACCTTCAAATTATATTGTTAGATATGTTATTACTCATTTAAATCATTGTGCCTTCGATAAAAAAGAAAATCCTCTATAAAATAATTTCTGACCTCTCTGTGAACCTTCGTGAATAATTCAGATTATCTATAAATTTTAACAAAGTAATGGAAAACATTCCTGAAAAAAGCAGTTCATCTCAATTGATTTTTATTAAATATTTAGTTGTAGTATTGAGTTACTGTCTGTCCTGATATACTAAAAGAACTTACTGCTTTTTGAACGTAAATAATTTTGGCATTAAATTTACTTTTTTTCTTCAACTAACATACTTTTTTCCAATAATATATAGTTTTTCCGTCTGTTTCGAAGCATTGTTTCTTTTCAAGAATGTATAAAATTTTCGGAACTTGTCGAATGTTTTAATTAATAATATTCAAAAAAGGAATCAACTAGTACTCTTAGAACTTTTCTCTTAAAATTGTAATTAAAAATGTTTAAATGTCCTCATATATGTTTAAATAATACTTGGAATATTATTATAATATTTATCTTTCTAGGTCTTCATTTTCTTTTTGTGAAGAAAAGAGCTGTTCAGTATCTGGCATCAAAATATAATTAGAAACTATTTTTTGACATGCTATATTTTGAATAAAAACATTATTTGATAATACTGTTATATTGGCTGTAATATTATTCACGTTGAAAAAGTAAAAAATTTTTTGCTGTGCGCTCAAAGAAAACAACTAAATCAAACATACAGAACGATTAAAAACCTTACTTTTATTTTTTATTCCTTATTGCATTTGTTCAACATAATTTAAAATACCGTGTTGGTATGGATATATTCTGAATAAAAAATTTTCATAAACATTCACTTTAATTATTATATTGCCTAATGATTTGTAATTAATAGATGCCTTATCCAGAAGTTTTTATAATTTACAAACACACATTCTGTTTATTAAAAATATACATTTATTTTTTTTCATTCTTGTCTAGAATAATTTATTGTCTTCATAATTACGTCTGTCATAGAAAGAAAGGCAGAGATCAATTATAAAAATTTAATTATTTCTTGCTGTAAATCAACTAAGGTATTTCATATTTCTACTTTTAACAAAAATATTAATCACCAGTAATATGTGAAATAACTTAGCACTATATTTTGACTACCCTTTTCTAGAAAGAAATGGCTAAAGTAAATTATTGAGTAATAATTAATTCCTTCCAAATTTAAATGGACTTTGACTTTATTTTCAGTGCTTAAAAAGAATAAATCCTTTATAATTCTTATAATAAATTTTGAAATAAATTTCTGAATAACATTAAACAAATATACCTGTTGTGAAGAATAGATTATATTAATGAATTAATTCTATAACATATTTTTTGTCAATAAAATTTTAAATTAAATGACGATAATAAGTTACGATATCTTATTTTGTAGTATGCATATTTTAAATCTATAATTTTTTATTTGATTAGTTGAAAATCTTATTATTTTACTTCATTTAAAAAATTGTACACTATATTGTAAGTTTTTTTTTCAAAACAAACAAAAATCTAGATTTAAAATGTAAAAACTGAACACATAATTGTGCTTCACCTGAGCAAACTCTATTACTTAACAACATAGTAAGGTCATGTAATATAGTTAGTTATACTATATTACATGACCATGAGATATATACATTCTCATGTACATATATACATGAACATGAGAACGTAGAACTGTACTTAACCTGAACTTACTTTAAAATATAGGAATTCATATGTTATAAGCACCAAATAATTTGCTGATCATCACGGGTTTTATAACTTAAAAAAATTTTTTGTAACGTTTTGAAAGTATTAGCAATTCAGTCGTGAATTTAACTGGAAAAGTTGTCAATAATATGATATATTTTAACCTTTCAATAATTAAAATAATTTATTTTTTATACAGAATAAAAATTTCATAACATAATTTTTTTTTGGAAAAGCAAATATATTTCAACAAATTATTTGCAAATTCAACTTCTTTATTGTAAGTTGAATTATTTTTTCATAAACGCATATAATTTAAATAGTAATATTTAAAAGAGCAAATATATTACTGCGACACTTTAACTGTCAACAATTGTCAATTTATTGATATGAAATTAGTTTAATAGAAAATAGAAAATAGCTGACACTTTCTAAGAGAATGTCTTATGTAAATTAAACAATGATCTAATATTAAAAATGTAAAATCATATTATTTTATCAAGCAACCCCCCAAAAATTATTAATAGGTAAACTTACTATTCTAAGCGATTTTTAATTTAAATTATAGAATGAAATATCTAACCTTTCTCCACAAACAACTTTAAAAAACGATAATAGTGAACCATATTCAGCAATTGTAATTAATAAATATTTTAAATTATCCAACAATTCATTCCTTTTGGCATCAAAAACTTCTCTAAATGATACTCAAATAGTAAATTATTTAAGTTTCTACTCTTTATATGAGATTTTCTAATAGTTTTCATTTAAGCTGACTAAATTTAAATTAATCTAATTTACACATGTAACTCGAGAACGTATGTTCTTGAAATTATATAAATACAAAACAAATACGAAAATATGAGTTATTAAAGGTAATAAAAGAAAATTATTGCACCTCAAAAGACAATTTTTAACGAAATGTTGCTATAAGCCAAAAATGCTGCATTAATAATATGAAAGATATTTTAAAAATATTTTATAATACTATTTGGAATAGAGTTTCCTCAATATCTTGATGCATTCATCTTCTAAAAATATTCATAATTAAACCAAAGTAATGATAATTAAACCTATGGAAAATGTGAAAAAAATAATTTCAAAGTAATTATAAATGTAAATGTATATGCATTTAAATTACAGTTATAAATGTAAATGTATACATTTACTTCTACTAATAGTAAAAATATTATATTAATAAATGTAGTTTAAGAATGAATTTTGAAGTAAACAACAATCATATTGAAAACAATAGCACAATCATAATGAAAATAACATTTTAAATAAATTAATATTTTTGTGTTGTAGAAAATAGAAAATGCTGATGAAATAGAAAATAAATATTCAACATTTTTTGCCTTATGCTCTATTAAAAATGAATGTAGTGTTAAGGTATAAAAATTTAACTCTTTTTACTTTACTTTCTAATTAAGAACTCAGAGAAAAAGTTGTTTATAAAATAATCAGACAGAAAGTCATTTTAAATTATTTGTTAACAAACTATAATAGTATACAGGAATATTAATAATAAAAATGTTACAAATTTAAAAATTGGCACTGGTCACTAGACTCAATTCATATTTTACAAGTATAACCTCAATTTTGTGAAAGATGATTTTTCATAGTAAGTGATTTGAAAATTATTATATAAAATCAAGATTACACGAAAAATCATGTTACTAACATTCAGAAAAAAATCATTATTCAACTTTTATTGTGCTGTGTATCTCAATAGTTTTTTTTTGATAGGAATAAATATCAAGTTTAGTATTTTCTCAAGTTTACAATCAATCTTTAGTATTTTCTTATCGCAAAATATCCCAAAAAAGCTGTTGTCCTCCCAGACTGATAATATTTTACATAACTTTATTTTACTTATAAGATATATTTGTAAGCTACTTTCGAAAATAATTCAGATAAAAAAAACAATTAGAATAAAGATATTTGTCTTATAATATTCATTACAATAATATTCCAGATAAACAATACCTAAGATTTTACTTAACATTACAAAAGCCTATAATATTAATAAAGAAATACGTATATTTAAACAGAAAAACTAATATTTTTAAATAGCATTTAATTTATAATTTAATTAAAATACTTTATTCAACAAGCGTTTCCCTTTCTAAAAGTATATTAGAATTTTTAAAGCATAATTCTTAAAAACAATTTAAGTATTTAGAACAATGTAACAAAATATACATATATTTCAAGGTATTAAAACACATTTGTACCTTCATTACAGTGATGGATAATATTATCAACTATATTTCAGGAGATCAGAAGCAAAAAAAAAAATGCATGTATAAATGATTATTTCTATTTATGTGAAAAAAAGTAGTCAATGTTATAATTTTGTTTTTTTATATGCTCTTTTTACCATTAAGTATTTATTTTAAATAGCTAATGTTTTAAATTTAGAAATATAGCTGAATTATCCACGAAAAAAATGATGAGAAATAACTGGATTTATAAGAATATGAGAAATGCTTAAAATGAGGTAAATTATAAAGTTTATAAAATTAATCTTCCTTTGCCAGTCAGAGCCATAAATAAAATGTCATAATTAATCAGTTTATCATAAATGTCATATGCTATAGTCGCACATGAGTCATTCTTTCTCAAAAGTAATGCAGATGTTTAAAATTTCAACCATTGGACATTAATAATAATTGTATTTGTTCTTTTTAATTTTGATATAAGTATTATTGCAAATATCCATTACTGAGGACATTTTATTACAAATTACTTAGGGACATCATTATAACAATAAATAAAGGTTATTAGCAATTTTATACTGGTTATCAATCAAAGTTCTTATGAAGGATGTAAAAGTTATAATCAGAATAACATTCATATTCGCAATGTGGATACATATTGACACAAAAAATAATCTTTATCTTCCTCATTCTAAACTCCTATCTATACTAAGTGTGGCAGTTGTAAATGATAACTCATAGTGTACCACAGTATGTTTTTTTCCTGAAATGGTACAATAAGTACCATTTCAAAAAATCAACAATAAAACATCTGAGATGTGAAAAAAATATTTCCTCAAATGATAAGTTTTGATTATTTTTGTACTCAAAATTATTAGAATACCGGGTCATTAAAAATAACAGTCTTTTGATTATTTAGGATTTTATCAAATTTAGGTATTGTTCTATGTAATTTAAATAAATTGTAGATTCGATGGACATAATTCACACAATATTTGTAATTTACATTTTATAATTTTTTAACATCAATTTTGTCCTTCAAAACTTCAGGGACAACCGCTTATCTAGCCAATAATTCGCAAATGAATAAATACAGAAAGAATAAATTTTGATGACATGAGCAAAAACAGGTATGTATTGATTGCAGCATAAAAAGTTTAATAAAGGAAAACATAAATGGTTCGCAACAAAAAATCAATCTAGCAGGAAAAGTCCATTCTACGAAAACATATTAATGACAATTTTATGTGGTAAAATGTCATAAAAATATAAAAAAAAAGAAGTTTCAATAAGGGATATGCTCCCCCTTAGCTTTGCGATATTGAATTTCCATGTTTCCAATTAAGTTGGTGGTTACTAAAATTGGAAGCGAACATCAGACAAGTTTTAAGCTGTTTGGGCTTAAAGCAACGACATCCTTATCAGGATAGTCCCATGAATGCTCTATTGGATTCAGGTCTGGAGATTGAGATGGTCATGCCATTCATTTAGAACCTTCAAGATATTTCTCAACATCTACAATTGAGTGAGGTCATTAGTTATCATACACCAAAATGAAATTATTGCCAATTATACCGGTATGTGTGAGGAAAGATATATCAAGAATATGAGTCCAATAGGGTATTAAGATATAAAAAAAAATTATGAATGAATTTGCAATGTTTAAGTTTTTAATGTATACTGATGTTAGATTTGTAACGCTTAAGTTATATTACATGATCACAAATATTTCCATTTGTAAAAAATGTATTTTAAGTATGGTGATTTTTGTAATCACATTCTTTTTTTGTATCATAAAGTTCATTGCATTCGAAACATTTGTATTTTAATATTATTCTTAACTGTACATTTTACTTTTTAATTTTCTTTTTATCACATGTTCAGTCATAGGAAAATCACAAATAATGCTGCCATCTTAAGAAAAATAGTGTAACGGAATTTTATATTATAAGTTATTAAAACTATTTAAAATCATGTTTATCATTTTAAATCTGTTCTTTTATAATGCAAAAAATTTTAAAATATTATATTCAAAACTGCTTAAACAATTGAAAATATAAAATATATGTGGCTAATATTTTAAATTGTAAAAACATTAATATTTACAAAGATAAATTCAAATGAAAGTGTGCTTATAATTTAAGATAATCCTTACCCTCGCATACATACATGTTCATTTATTCCAATGATTTATTGAACATCCGAACTTAAAGTTTTGCAGTTCAGCTTAGAGATTAAATAATTACCACTTATTCAACTTTATTTAGAAACTTTCTTCTAATTACTTAATCAATGAGATACTCTGAAGAATATTGAGCTTTTTTATTTTACAAGGACTTCGTTCATTTTAATTACAATTAAAATACTTCTTAAGAAGGATGGCACGAAAGGTCTTGAGAAAAAGACTCAGCGCTACTTCAAAGAATCTCTCTAGAAACAGCTTTGCTTTAATTTCATTAAGACGCGCTTTATGTCAGGGAAAGTTAAATAATTAGACTCATTACTTATTACAAAGGAATTAAAAATATATTTTCTTTGAATAGATGAATTATATAGGTATCACGTGGAATACATCCTTCAAGCGGAATAGATAATCTTTCTCATAAATATATTATTTTGAATCATGTAACACTTTCTAATATTTGGACTTCTTTTATTTATATTATGACTTCCCTAAAGCATTTTTTATAAAATACTTTAATTAATAATTTTTATACTTATTTTTGTATTTATATAAAAATAATTAAAAATAATTAAAAGCATAACAATTTAAATTATAAAAAATAATTAATATATTACCAACATTGTCCGGAGAAACTTTTTTCAATAAGTCATGATTTTATGTAATAATAATTTTAATTGTATATATTTTATAAATTTCTTATTAAATTATTTTTTATTAACATGAAAGTTATTGGGAAATAGAAGATAATGAAATATATAGAAATAAATCATTTTATAATCTTACAAAAATAATCTAATTTATTTTGTTTTAATTTGATTTCTGTATTACAAATACTAATTATATGATATTTTAGAAGAATCCCAATAAGAGTTTGGCTATTTTGAAAACAAATTATATATGGTGCAGTTTTATTCAGTTATAAATTACTGCAACAAAAAATTACTCAAAATTTAATAATTTGTTCGATCAAATATTTTTGTAAGATTTCAAAGAAATCAAAAGATCAAAGGATTTTTGCAAAATTTCCTTATCTTGTAAACTTTTGAAACATTGGATAATTTATTGTAGATCTTATTTGGGTATGGATAGACGAAACATTTATTTTCTATCATTCCCCTAGATACGCATCCTTATATTTCGTTCTTAAAGTTTATTTTTCTATTCCAAACTGTTTAAATGACATATGACGGGACATGTTCGACTGTTGCCCTGTCCAGCACGTTCTCCAGATCTTTCACCAATAGAAAACGTCTGGTCAATGGTTGCCGAGAGGCTGGCTCGTCACCAAACGCCAGTCACTACGGTTGATGAACTGTGGCATCGTGTTGAAGCTGCATGGGCATCTGTACCTGTACATGCAATCCAATTTCTGTTTGACTCAATACCCAGGCGTATAACTGCTTTTATTACTGCCAGAGGTGGTTGCTCTGGGTAGTGATTTCTCATGATTTATCCAGTCAAATTTTTTGAAAATTTAATCATTTTTTATTTATAGTATAATATATTTGTCCAATAAATATCATTTTGTTATCTGCATTTCTTCCTGGTGTAGCAATTTTAATGGCCAGTAGTGTATATGTTTTATTTGTTGAAAAGAAATCAAGAAAGCAACGTTGTTAAAATTGCACATTCTTTTAATAAATTCTATCTTAATTTAAAAAATCTACTTTTCATTTTTATTTTCAAATTTTAATTTTGGTTCCATTTGCATTAATTTTGAAATATTTATTATAAAATACATGGGAATTTTAGCATTAATATTTACACTTTTAAAAAGTGAGTTCTAATTCGTTTTAATTTCTAACTAAAATTGATATTTATATTGGGTTTAATATTTTATTTCAATTTATTGATGAACTTAATTCGAACAACACTTGTCCTTACCTTGATTTTTTAAATAAACTATAAGATAATGTTTAATATAAAATTTAATTCGTAAATAATCATATAATTAGACGAGATTTGGAAAAAAATTCTATTTTCGTCAAATAAAAACTCATATTAATAATAGATTTATTGATGTGTTGAACGTATGTTAATCGCGTTCATTAGAAAAAAGAATTAACTTCTAAGCAACTAATATAAACTGTAAATTAAGTTCTTTATATTGTTTAAATAAAAATATTACAGTTTAAGAAATTCCAAAACTCGTTACTGTCATTGGGTTATGCGAAATTTTGCAATCGTATAAAAGTTAAAATTACGCTTGTAATGATTTGACAGATTTTTTTTTCAATCACAGTATAATTCTCACAGGAGAAAATTTTCTATCTTGTAGGCCATGTTAAAATACGCACAAGAAGAACATAAAATTTGTGTAGGAATAAAGTAATTTTTTTTTGCAGTTAAAGTTCGTACAATTAGCACTACGCATATTTGTATTTTCCAACTTTTTTTACTTATTATTAGATAACTTTATGTGGTCATTTGATTAATTTACCATTTCGCAGTATAAAATGTTTAATGGAAGTATCTAAAGTGATCAGATCCTTGTGTTCTTGTCATCGTACTTTTAAAGCAGCGACTTACTAAAATCGCAAACATTAACTGCCATCTTCAGGGGCATCATTTATTTTTGGAGTATAGGAATCAGAACATATTTACTATGATCTATTGACCATTTTCTCTTTCATTTGATTTACATGTTCTCTTTGATAAGTGAACACGAAGAGTCTCCAGTGCTTCAGATACAGAACCCAACAAATTTCGATAACTTCAATAATTCATTTCCTCATATAATCACTGTGAACTCATTCCATCATTATCTTTTTATCAGATAAAGTAAAAATAATGAAAAATATTGTAAGACTTGAAAACTTTAAAAGAAAATGAATAAAAATTATAGTTTCAAATTAATGCTAAACCTTAACACTAGGTATAATAATTAATTTTAGAAGAATTAAGTTACCATAAATCATAAATAAAGTGAACATTTGTAAATACAACATACCCAATCTGCTGATAGAAAAATAAATAACTAAATAAAACCTTATAGAAGCTAATTTTGACTTAATATTGGGTTCGTAAGCTTAAAAATACTTATAAGTTATGCTTTAATTTGTTCGTAAGTTTATCTTAGAGGTATTAAAAATCCGATTAAAGGGATATGATGCGAGTAATAAAATGTCAAATACAGAAAAGGGTATTTTCAACATGAAAGACTCACTATGCATTCAGTATAAAATATATAAGAACTGTACAATAATTCATGCATATAAAAGTTTTCTGTTTAGGTGACAAGGCTTAAAAATGACCTAGGGAGTAATATTAGCCCTATCGAGTGTCTGGTTAAGATATATTAGTATATGACTTTTAAGTTTAGAAATTTAAGTATTTAATTTTATTTGTTGAATTAATTTAAATTTTTAAATTATCTACAAATTCTAATTAATTCAGCAAACATATCTAATAATGCTAATAGAATTTTAAATGAATATATTGAAACGCTTTGCTTTCTGCATAGTTACATAATTTATTTTTCCTCTTTGATAATCTTATAAGATAGAATCACAACTTTAAATATGTATAAATTCAAATTTTTCGTGAAAGTTCATTGCTACTATATTTTAATTCTTCATACTGTATAATTTTACTTTAACAAATCCTGACTAGGAATTATGAATGAAAGAAAAATTTAATATAAAAGATTATGAAGAAAATTCCTTTAAAAACTTAATTAAATAATGAAACAGTTAAACAATACCATTTTTATTATAATGGAGATACACTATTCAAAAAAATTAAAAGTAGAACAATGATTGTAAATGTATTAGAACATTTAATAAACATTATATTTTAAACAAAAAAAGGAAGTCATTTATCATATACTACACAAGTTACGTGACGTAAAAACATTTTCAGTGGTGTCATAAATTAATTAATAAATATTAAGTAATCTTTATTTGCAAGAACTGTTGAAAATATGCACATATCATACGTATAAATGTAAAATATTTTTATTGATATTTCTACAAATTTCATATTAATATAAGAATTAAAAAGCAGGATTGCTATAATACCTCGTTTATAAATATGTCAAATTAGAAGAAAACAAAATCACAATAAAAATAAATTTAAAATGGTAATGAATAACCTTGCAATTAATACTTTCTTAGTAGTAACAATCTTTAACTTATTGTCAATTCAACGTGGAATATGGTTAAAATTTCAAATAAAGTAAACCATACTTAAGGTTATTTTTATCATTATTTAATAATGTCCCTATCAGTATTTGACTGTTACAATTATCTATTGCTTGCAAACTGATTAAATTAAACTATTAATTTTCTGTAGATTTGTTCAAGTATTTTAAACACAACTATTTCCGCAAACTATGCTATATACTTCAAGTTTAACGTTACCCGAATAATTAATTGCTTGCGCTGTGATTTCTCTTGAAAAGTTGACTATGATGTATAAGACAGTATAATTAGTTCATCGGTACTTCTGACTTTGAAAAGCTGATTAAATTGAAAGATGGACTTAATAAATGAATTCGCAGGATTAAGTCGGAGTAATAAGTACTTTAAAGGAATTCTTGTGAAAGTGACAAAGTACAAGCCATTATTTGAAGCAAATAGTAAATTAAGTATGGAAAATGGTAACATAAAAATATGAATGAGATTATCATTAAATAATTGAAGTAATGCTTCTTTATTATAAACAAATGATACATACATTATCATTTTTATTTACTTCGACATTTAATGTAAAGTGTATAAAACCTTTCGCTAATCATATATATTTATCGTGTTTTAATTAAATAAGACATGACTAAATTTTTTACTAATCTTATATAGCAATAATTTCTTTTTATTTTATAATGATTTCTATTGAGGAAATGATATAAAAAATTAATTATTTGTTCTTTTCTGTTAAAAATTAATCCTTTTTTATACATTAAAAAACCATTGTGCAAGAATGTATATTGAAGTTTAATATAACATATTTGGAATACATTAATAAAAAATTCATATTCAATAACATATTTCTCATATTATGTTTGAAATATAAATCTCAAAAGTTATATTTAATTATTGCAAGAATTATATTTCTCAAAATGAATCTTTGAAGCGATGACAATTTTTATAATGCTTTATATGATCATAAAATGGGAATATTTTAAACATTTCAGTGATATTTGTTTATAAATTCTACATTTAATAAAATACACAATAAAATAAGAAAAATAAAACACAAATATAAATTAGTAAATTTAACAGAATTGTCACTTTCGAAAATAATTCTAGATGCAACTAAGTAATCTTAAAGTTGTATATAAAATCTTTCTATTTTTTATTTCAGTTTTTATTTCAAATTAACAAAATTAAATATCTTTATATTATTTAGGCATAATAAATACAAGTTTTTAAAAAGTCATTAACTGATTGGCTAAGTGCACATTTAGTGAAATCAATCATTTCCTGCCACCCTATATGAGGATACCTATGGCATCTGTGTACTGAAGAAGTCGAAATCCATATCAAAATACTGTTCAATTAGAACCGCATCTCATACTACCAGTCTAGCTAGCATAAGATGATGACGAAAACAATTAAGAATTCCAAATATCTTTTGTGAGAAAACTTTCATAAATAGCTTATATGAGTTCTGCACTAACTAAATCTTTTATTTATAGAAATCATTCATTTCTCGCACAAAGTTTGAAGCAAATTTTATAAATTGATTACTGAGAAAACACTTTATTAATGCTTTCTAGTTTAAGAATAAAACATAATTGGCCAACCAAAATCAAGAAGTTAAAAAATATTGAAGCAAATACAATGCATTTATGCTTTCTGTTTCTGGTTACAAATATATTTAGGGGCTCAATTCAGGGGGGGATTATTGTCACACATGCCCCCAGGTGGTGCTAAATGAGTAACAGCTAGAGACTATGGCTAAACGCTGCGATTGTTCTCGCAGCATGCTCCACTTGGTAAATTTTTGACGAATTTCGATGCTAAAGTCCACGCTATCTTTTTGGCTGTTACCAATCTGCAATTCAACATAGACCATTTAGACATTTGAAAGACAGCTGGATTATGCTGCTGACAGATTATAGTCTTGCTATCATCAATATGTCTTAGAATGTTGTAGAAATTAGAACGTCCATACTAAGAATACATTTTATTTCTCTTAAACACAGGCGAAGACCATCATGGTTGGAGGGCCTATGAACTACTAAAGTTCTGTAGAATTTACTATTCCTCAGAGAGTTGTATGGCATGGTAACAAGCAGGTACAACTGAGTAGTATGGCAAGATAACAAACCAATGTAGAACTTAGTATTATGAATGTGTTTCAAAATTACTAGGTATTCATCTATATTTATATGCTTCACTCGTATAATCCCAAAATATATCTCGATAATCGTCTTCTATAATCATCAGATGAAAAGTCGTAGATTATTGCGAACATTCGATTAGAAATTTCAATCTTATTAGTCTTAATGTAGTTAATGAAATAGATGCACGTATATTACATCTGGTAATTTCAGAAAACTTTCTTAATTTCAGAAATTAGAATTATCACAATTTATTGAATTTTATTTATTTATGTAACATTAATTTTTTGTGAATATAATTTTTACAGAATATATAATTTTGATTGTGTTTCATTTCGTTTTGATTTAATCTAGTGTCCAAGTATTTTCTTAAATATTACAAAAATATTTTCGTTTAAACATTGCAAAATTTTTGATTTGTTAAAAAATGCATTATTATATCACTTTATCGTAAATTTAAAGTTTCCTAAAATCATTTATTATTTTGATAATTTAGATATAAAATATTGTATTAATTTTATGAAATACGAATGTCAAAAAACTGATGTATATAAATAGAAAAAATTATACCATTTATTTATTCAAGTATTCGTTAATAAATAAAGATAAGTATCACTAAATCTTCTTGTGTGAAGTTTAATTTCAAATGTATATTAAATGAATAAAAATTTAAATTAAAAGTAAAACATTGTGCTGCTTTCTTTGCAAGATATCCACTTGATATGTATTTCTATTTTTGCTAATATTTAAAAAATGCTAATTTATTATTAAATTTATAAAATAGAATATTAAAAAATTATTTAAATTTTAAACTGAAGATTCAAAATTTTTATATCAAAAATTTATAAGGAAAATAAATATATTAAAAACTTTATTACAAATTAAGAAAAGTGCAATTAATTTGTATAATCTTAATTTCTGAAAGGTAAGAAAAATAGAAATTATTTATATGTAAGAATAAATTCGGGAAAAAAATGGCATTTTTGAATATTTTTGATATATCACACAAAATATACACAAAATTATGTAAATTTCTTTTACTCATTTCAACAAATTTTGTAAAATGCTAAATATTGAAGGAAACTGCTGCTATATTTCAAAATAAATATAACATTTAGTGGTCATAATATTATTAAAATTTCTGAATATCAATCAAATTCATTAAAAATAATAATGAAGAAATAAATGAAAAATTTAGGATTAAAAATTTTTATAGTCTGTCTTTATATTTTATCTTGTAATGGAGAAATATTTCATCACTAGATCCTTATTTTTCATCACATCTTTATTTTTTAGAAAACTGTTTTTTTTTCTCTTATGAAGCAAAATAAATTTACTTAATCTCTCTTATATCTTTTATTTCAAAAGTACAAAAATTTTATGAGAAACATCTGACTTAAAGTTACGTATTCTCACAAAATGTATTTTTTATGAATAATAAAAATGTTTACCCATATTTTTTTGAAAATGATTAAATAGTTATAAGAATGTTGAGTAATTATGCAAAAAAGAGAAAAAATTATTTTGCCAAAAAAGTTAGGGGATTTTTTGAAAAAAAAATTTAAATGAGAGATATTATTAATGTATTTAAATTTTTTTCAGTTAACAGGCTTAAAATATTACTCATTTTGCTTCTTGAAACAAAAGAAATTTGTAAAATAAACCAAAAGGTAAATATATTTTTATATTTTAAATAAAACAAATTAATTCTGACTATGCCTATTTATTGCTTTTGTAATGAAAATAGTGTTGTGTTTATATATAATTATGCAGAATTTTCTCACCATATAGAATTACATCAAATCTTTATGAATAATATTTTTTTTTCTGTTATTAAAATTGTATTTGGCATTATTTCATACATATAATAAACATGCTGTATTTCAGTTGTATATATATTATGAAAAATGATTAAGATTAAGGTATTCCGTAAAATTATGATGCGATTAGCACGTCACATAAGTAGTGTATGTAAAGTAACGAAAACTTCTCATATCAAGAAATTTGAAATGTTTTTCACGCTATTTTTACATGTTCCCTTTTAGAATGAGTTGTAAAAAATTTTTGACAGTTGTATTTGTTCTAGAATTTTAACACAAGAAAATTCATATATGAGTAGTAATCAGTTGCAAATTGGTGAAAGATAGTAAGGAATATTTATTGCAACATTTCAGTTTAAGCGAACTTTTTAATTCACATATATCGAGAAAGAGTTTTTCGACGTTTAATCCTAATTTGCAATGAAAATTTCTATCACAAAAGTCCATGTCTACCTGAACTATTCCATGACTACAGGTGGACATTTATGTATCATGTTCCAGCTGTCGTATGCATTTTTGTCCAATGCTTGGATTAGCTTTTATTAATATCTAAATTCCTTGAAACCTATTAAAGGACATACAATTATCTTATAAGAACATGACAATTTTGTATCATTCTCACATCTATATCAACAACCCGTTCTCTTATTAAATTTTGTCTAAACCTAACAATAAAAAAACTTGTCTTCAAACAACTTCCAAATTTTTTAATATTTAAATCATACAATTATTTGATGTTGTTTGCCCACCATCTTAGCTCTGAAGCTCCAAAATATGTTTCCATTTTTAACATAGATTCTTTTGTTTCTTACTTATACAATATTAACTTAAAATGACAAGGTGACTTTGTTGGAAGAAGACGAGCTCTTATTATCTGAAGATAAAATAATTAAAATAATCAATAGGTCCAGAAGGACCTAATTGAAGATCCGTCTCTAAGACTAGGTTGTGCTCGCCATATTTATAGGTTGTATTCGCACGTGAAATAATAACCTTAAGGTGAGGGGCCAAATTTTGATGGTCTTTCGCTTGGTTCCAGCTTGTTAATAGCAAAGATCTAATCTACTTCAAAGTGACGATGACAAACCTACAAAGTACCATACTGTATGAATTGCAATAAATTCATACACTATGTTACTTCATAGTGCTCATTGTGGCAAATTTCATCAAAATGGATCATTGGGAAATTCCTTATGTGGACAAACATTAGCAAGGAAAATTTATTCAAAATTTCTTGCATTGATGCTTATTTAATTAATTTAAATAATTAAATCCATAAGAATGATGCCTTTCAAATATGTAAGCAAATTTTCCCTTATACAACTATTGTACCGAAAATTATAATAAAAATATATTATAAGAGTATTGGTATGTTTTTGTTCTAATAAACTACTCTTAACTAAATGTTAATATTAGTTTGGGGAAAAAGTAATCCATTATTTTTTTCGGTAGACGTCTGTAGTGATCAATATCTCGTCAGGTATATATCAAACAATTTCAGATTTATGCTCGTTGGAAAGGTGACATTTGACACTAAAATATCCTCTTGCGGTTTTTTTGTTTGATTAATTCAGTTACGAGTACAAGGTTTTAAAATTGGAAAACAACAAACAGAAAATTAGATCCATTTTCGTTTTTCTCTTGTAACGGTGAAAAAGATAGCCAGGTGGCTAAAATTGTGAAAGGTGTTTATCGTCCTATATAAGACTGTAACAATCAATTACGTACTATTTTTGTTTCATCGATTCCATTCGGGTATTTTTGATATTAGAGATGCACCTCGCATCTGGATACAGCATTGTTGAAAATGTCTATAAAATATCAAAAATGATCGAAGTTAACCGCATGTCATCAGTCGTAACGCGCAAGACCTAAAAATCTACATGAAAGCTGTTTTAAACCTTTTTACAAAGCGAATCCAAAAGAAAATACTTAAAGTTCACGTAAAAATAACGGATTTCTTTTTCCCCAACCTAATATAAAAAAAATCAAATTGGTACAATATCTGTTATTTGATTTTTTATTTGAATGTGGAGGATCAAAAAAATAAATTAAAGATTATTTATTTGTTCAAAACTATTTTTAAAATTATTTGTGTATGAGCAATTAAGAAAAGAATAATTTGTACATAAGTTTAAAAGTTTAGAAAAACTTGCATTAAAATAATTTAAATAGAAATAGTTAATGTATATATAAGAAATAATGGATTATATAAGCATTTCACTATATTTCGTCAAAAATATTTTCTAACACAAAATATTTAAAGCAAACAATATCATTTTTAAGGTAATAATGGCTTTGAATTATATTTTATTAATTCAAAATGGATTTTTATTCTGGTGATATTAAAGATATTTGATGCCTGATATTTTTGAATCAAAAATAGATAATTTATCGAAAATAACTATAGTAATTTTATCGTTTATTGAAGAATAAGGAAGATCCAATTTTATTTTCATTCTTATCGAGTGTGAGGAGGATCAGAAAATTTTATTTGATTTTCGCATAGGTAAAGTTCTTACTTCCATCTATATTGATTTCATTGATTTCAGATTCTTGTCCTAACCAACGAACGGACATGAATTCCGTTAAATATCATAGTTACCTTTTCCCATCTGGGTTTGTTTTTCGATAGAGACATTATTGAAAATTAGAGGACTAGATTTTTGGGGTACATTTCCCTTAAGCTTTTCATTGTATATGTAAGAGTATAAATATATATTCAATCATATATGCATAAATTCACACTTATGTAAAGACTGAAATAATATATTTATTGCATAATTTAATGGATTCCTTCAAATAAATGACTTAATAATATTCATACTAGTATTATTCTGAATAACGTAGTTGTCTTATGAAGACAAATGTAGATAGGAACAGATGAACCAAATATATATGAAATAAAATAAAAACAAATAATAGAATTTTACAAGTTTCAAAGAGTGATTAATTTGAGATATACTTGGATAAGAAATCGCCAATATAAGAGAGTTTTCATTACGATTTATTTTATATTTGGCAATCATACATATGGAAAGTATCCACTATAAAATTGTTGAAGCAGCTTTAACTGTATTAAAAGTATCTGTAAACAAATATAAAGGAGAAACTTTGCAATTTTTACTAAAATTTTCATTAAAAATTTGCTGCATAAAAAATAACTGAACTTAGTAAATTATTTCATTAAAATTTTAATTTTAGATTTATAAATTATTTAATTATAAATATATTCAAGAAAATTAATAATAAATGTTTAGATTAGGGAATTCATTTTACAAATAATCCCCTTTAAAGCATGTTTTCTTGAGTTCTAATTTCCTAAAGCTAAAAAATAAAATTAGAATAGTAATTTATATAAATTTACAGTTTAATAATTTTTAAGAAAATGTAGATTAAAAAGAAATATAATTGAAAGATTAATTTCAACAAGGGTATCATTTTCTTGTTTTCTTGAAATGAAATTTAAAATTTTATTTTAATTTCCAATTAATAATTTCCTTCAGACGATCCAAAAATACATTTTTCTACTTTATATTTAATTAAAATATCACTGTATAAGAATGCAAAGAAATTACTTATTATATAAGTGCACTTTATCTAAGTATTATATTATAATATTAGCGGCATTTTGTAAATATTATTGTTTGTTTTAAAAGTTACTTAATAATAATACCTCAATATATATTTTAAGGTTATAAATTGTTATATTTATGCGTTTTTGAACACGGGATAATTTTTAGTTATTTAAAATATCTTAACTAAATTAATCAGCAAATCGTAAAAATATGAATTAAATTCATTTTCAAGATAATATTTCTTAGGCTAAGATTAACGGAAAGTTTTAATTATTCAAGATAAATTATATATTCCTTGTTTAATTTACATTGAATAAAATTAAGGAACTGTAAAATCTAACAGATATCAGAATTAATACATTTTCCTTTTGTGGATAAATTATTTATTTACTTAATGAAAGTAAAATTTTCCCTACCAAATAAAATGTCCTAAATAAGATTAAAATTAATTAATAAAAGTAAAATAACTTAAAATATTAATATACAGAAAAATCGCAAAAACTGAGCAATATTGAAATATTGACACATGTTTAAAATTTTAGTAATTTTGTGTGTTATATTGAATAGTTTATTTACTTCTAAAATTGATACATTACCTAAATATTTTGGTAAGTGCTAATTTATTAGTTCTGATATGGGATATATTTAATGCACATATTTTAATGATATTATACTAGTTATAATATATCATTCATTAACTCGTACATATTGTTTACAAAAGAGCATCATCTTTAATATATTTATTTCTTTAATTTAAGTTTTAGCTAAATACTCTTAATACAGCCTTACATATATCAAACATATTTATGCTTAACTTTTATAAATCAATATTTTTAAAATAAATATGCTACACTTGTTCTTAAACTATGTATGTACATAAAATATACTTATACAAAACATCTTTTAGCAGTATTATTGCAAAAATTCAGTTTAATCCACGTTAAAAAAACATAATCTAGTTTCGTATAAAATATGACTTAAGATATTAATTCTAATTAGTATTTTAATGAAATATAGTTGCCAATTCTTTTTTGAATTTCTTATTCTCTTACAATAATATTTTGAAACTTTAATGGATAATGAATTCATGACTGTATATCATAACTTTACTTTCTTTTTATGATGAATAATATATAGAATAATAAAGTATTTTATTTTTGAATAAATATGATTAATATTTTGACTAAAAAAAGTATCTTTTGATTTTAAAGTAAAATATATGAATAGTTCTTCCTATAAGATTTTTTAAATTCAGGAATGTATTATTTAACTAATAAAAATTATATTTCTTCAAGTAAAATCCATCAAGTTTTAATTTATTATTCCTTTTGAAGAGGAATATAAAACTAACAAATTATTTAGCGGGGATTCGCTAGGTGTATTATTCCTCCTCTAAATAATGAGCAGTTGTAATCAAAGGTGCATTAATTGTAAAGAAGTACAACCATTAATAAATTTAATAACTTTGCTGTTAAAAGTAAAATGCTTCAAACTATTATTAATCACCTTATTATTAAAATCAAATATAACTATGTAATTAATCAAATATATTTCTAAAAGCATTAATAAAATAACATGATAAATATTTCGTATAATATTTATAATTTTCTGTACAAATGTTTTTCAGAAACAATTTCAAAAGACAAATTATTTTAAATCTATGCGTTTTGTATAAATTTTCATAATATTAGTAATGTATAAGGATAAAGAAATGCTTAATGTCACGAGGAATTAAATATTCTGCTATATTCGTATATTAGCTCGAAAATGAATATGTTTTTAACATTTTATGTATAATATGCATAATTGTAAATAATAAATAATAAATTGTAAATGATTTATGAAAATAGCAGTGTGTTATTAAAGGAACATTTTGAAAATATTTTACAATTTAATTGAACTAGTAAATCAATGTAAATGGCGAAAATTTTTCTAGAAGAGCCTAAAAAATAAAATGATTTGCAATAAATTTCAAATAAACAATTAGTATCATAAATTACAAAACAGTTTTAGAAAACACCCTGCAATTAAAATCATTTACTTTTTTTTAATAGAGTTGTTTTTAATGTTTGTTTGTACAGCAGAATTTTTAAAAATTTACCAAAAATTATCCAAAAATTAAAAATGATCATTCCTATATGCTATATCTCTATCAAATTCAGTTTTTGTATAAAGTATTCTAAGTGGGTTTAAAATATTCTTCTTTTTTAAAAATGAATTTTCAATTTAATTCATTAAACTTTTTATTTCATGTCTACTATTTTAGAGTTGTATTTGTATCGATAGTTACTCTAATTATCAAGAAAATTTAGTCTAGTATGCTAATTCAAGAATGCTACATCAGGTTGGAATATATTTAATTTACACAAATATAATAACATTGTTAGAAAAGATGTAATGGGTAATTTGATTCATTTTATTTCATGTGTAACAGTAATCATATATAGAGGAATTAACTATATATAGATTTATACGAAAATGTATTTATACAAATTTAAAATAAAATCTTATAATTTTTATTTTATGTTTCTAATATATAGAAAACTTATCACAAATTCGTTCAAATAAATGCTTACAAATACAGAAATGTTTATAAAACATGTTTTGCATAAAATTTATAAATATTTTTTATAAACTTGTAGATAAATTAATTTTTATATACTATAAATTTTTTATGAATCAAAGTTAACCACTCATTGTTAATTCAGATCAAAGCTGAGAAATGTTTAATTTCAAATATATTTCGTTATTGATAATCCTGTTTAAAAAAATATTAGCATTAAAACACACATTTCCATGGACTTGTTTAAAATATTTCCGAAACTTTTGTTGTACAGTGTTTTAACTGTGAATATTATAAAACATTTTAACTATTCAAATATTCTCATTTCTTACATTATGTACCTTCATTATGAGGCTTATGCATATATACAACTATATAAAATTCACTATATTTATCGATTAAAGTATGCAATTGTTTTTAAGATTTAACGCATATGATGCCATCATAAACATACATAAATTTTCAGGGAACATGTTAAAACACTCAAAAATCCTTTTCAAAAAATTACGATAAAATGTTTGGGAAAAGTATCGATTTTTTTCTTGTAGAAGTCTTAACGCTGAAAGAAGTTGAAGATAGTTCTTCAAATAAACATGAGAAGTTTTTACAAAGAGATGATAGTTTTTACCTGGATAAAAGATTGAAACTAAACATGCAACTTTATCTGACTTTTTAATGTTTATTTCTTTTAAGCTAGTGTATTTTATTCTACCTTGTGAATGGCAGAAACTTTATTTATATTTAAACATTCAGAAATGGAAAAAATACATTGAAGTGACATTTAAATTAAATATAATGATTTCGAGGATATTAATTATAAAATACAAAGCAATTTCTTTGACAAATAGAAAACTCCTCAAAAATTCATTTTTAAATTGTTTTTGCTTACCTTTAAAAACTCCAATTTCATGGTTACTTTTTAAATAAAATATGAGAAAATCACTAGAGTTCTTAACATATATTATAGATACATCAAATTCAAAATTCTTTTTATTTCTTTTATTTTAGGTTTAACAAATATTATTAAACGTACAAAATAGTAAACTTATAATAGTGCTTGTTTAGTACTTAGAAATGTGCAACAATTTATTAGATCTCTAAATGAATATTATAAAACAGTATATTTAAGGAAATCCATTTTTTATTTTTATTTTTTATTTTGTATCAACTAAAAATAATATTTTCTTTTTAATGAAAAATTTTTAACTTAAAATTTCATAATTTTTCTTAAATTTTGAAAGCATGTAAACTGCCAAAGAAATCAGATTTTCATTAATAAAAATTAATTTAATTAAATTTTAGTTTCATTTAGGGATTTTCAATATACCTGATGTCTATCACTAACCACATTTGAATATATTTCAAATAAATTGCATTTGTTCAGAGTATTTCTATTTTTGGAATTCTAAGCATTTATATGTTATACACATTTTAAAAATATTATAAATTCAATTTGATTAATATATCAATAAAAAATAAGTTATGAATAAAATTGCTCTGTTACATACAATTTTGCTATTAATTAACTTTAAAGCATGTTTTAAAAGCAAAGTAAATATTTATGTTTTTCATTTAATCCAATAGCATTAACAGTTTTTCTTCATTATGATGGGCTTTAAATTTTTGTCATAATTTCATGATTAATACTATTTGTAAATAAATGATAATGTCTGCGTCATCTTACATAGGTAACCCATATAATAGAGAAATTAATTCGCTTATTTCATGAATAAATTATTGCAATTAGAAATAAAAATATATGAACAAATTAAGATAAATTTATAAAAATTATTAAAATATTTTGCTTATTACAAATTTGTTATTAAATAATTATTGATAAGAATCCAAGCAAAATTTAACTAAACACTTCGACATAATTCCCTTCTATACATTATAACAAAGCAAATGCATTTTATCTAGCAACGGTAACAAACTACTGAAATATTCGGAATTATGTAAAAAAAAAATATGAAAAACTAAATACATTTTTCTTTTATTTATAAATTATCCTCATTGAACTATAATCTAAAGTTTAATATTGACAATTTTGCATTTGATTTACATCGGTAATATTCATACTCTGTTTTTCATTAATATTTCCTTTTATTCCATGATGAAAATTTATTATTTGCATTTTAAACTGATGAATTTAGATATTGGCATTTATAGAGTTTCTTCTTTCATTTATATAACAATGATGTCTGTTTCTAATATTCTACTTTTAACTTTTTTATTACAAATTTTCTAAGTATAAAAACTATTATTTCCTTTTTTAAGCAAGTTTATCTGTTGATTTGGAGCTTCCAGAAGTGTTGGAATCCAGATCGATTTATTTTCATTCCTAAAAGAGCAGCTTTGACGTAGATGTATTTTCTACTTCAAGAAGGAAAGAGGAATGAAATGAAAGACATTTGTCTAAAGATACGATTTTTTTTTTGTCTCGTGTTTTCATAATTGGCCAAACATTTTATTTTTTTATTATTTCATTTTTCAACAATATCTTTACATTTTTAGTAATGAAATTTGACTATACTTTCAATTGTTTCATCAATTTTTATTACTTGATTAAATTTGGAAACATGTTGTGTGTCCATTGGTATATACCCTATACCCGAATTAGATAAATTTACTGGTAAATACCACCAAACGTTTTACCTGTTAATATAAACCAATTGTTAAAATTTTTCAATTTCGTGTTTTGTACAACAATAAAAAACAGCCCCAATCCTTTATATTTTTTCCAATAGTGGAACCTTCACCACAAGAAGGCCAGAAATTGCTACTCATTTAGCGTTATATGGTGGTTACCTGTGAGGCAAAGTCCCAGAGGCGAGTATAGCATTGTCCAAGTAACACCACCACAAACTCGTTTATAGAGCAGATCACATTCATACATCATCTAAAGAAAGGACAAGAAACACAGAGAAAGTACATCTATGCCCGAGCCGGGATTCACACCCAGGTCCTCTCCATCGGTAGTCAGGTACACTGACCACTAGACATGGTAAGCGGCAAAACTTTAATAGTTAACTTTCATTTATTTGTCCACATAAACATGAGAATAACATTATGGAACAATGAAAACTTGCAGCTTCATAATAATTACAATGAAACATGTTCTGTATTGCAGATATTTATATGGTAAAAATTTATTTCTTAAAATCGTAAAATGATATAATAACTTAGCATTTATTTAAGGCTTAAATATTTCTTGTTAAACATTACATTATTCATACTATCTTGAATAAATGATAAATCTCCTTTACTCAGTCAGAATTGAAAATTATCTTTGAAATTTTCATGATATTCATAACTTAGACAGAAACTAATATATGTGTTAAAAATACTTATTTTGAAATTTTTATTTTTGCGTAATAGGAAATTATCATATATTGCATAAACTGACCTTTATTAGAATATTTTTGAAAAATATCATAAGCTGACATTATGAAATAATCCTCATTGTTATTTTCATTGACATCATAAATAATAGTATAAAAATTTAACTTTAAAAATTTATACATAACAATGTATCAACCGAAATATGGAGTTAAATAAGTTGATCTTTCTTGTTTATTATACTTATCTATGATTAGGATTGCATTCATTTTATTTGCATTCCAATTGTTTTTTTATGACATTTATCATTGGTATTCCCATTCTGATCAACAGTATTTTCATAATAGTAATGACATGCGGCTTTTATATATTGTACTAAAAAAAGTCACTTCTGAAAATTGACGGGAAAGAAAATGCATGCAACTTTTCTAAAAATAATTCAAATAAATCTCAAAATAAAATGTGAATAATCTTACACATTAAAATTTATTTTTATTATGATTTTCAACACACATTTACAAATTTCAAAAAAATATATTCAAATATTATGTTATAAGTCCTTTTTATGCAAATATCTTAAAGAAACAGAAGTATCCAATTAATTTCAAAAATTTACATTTAATACTTTTTAGTTAAAAAAATATTATTAAGTTTAGTGAGAGTTGGTTAAAAATTACGTTAAAATTTTGCACGAAAATTTCTTAGATATTGGATAAATATCTTAGGAACAGTTATAAATTATATCATTTTCATAGTTGCCACTGAAATTCCTTATTTTAAATTAATTTCCAAAATAAAATGAAATATTAGTATATTTTTCTTTAAATAAATTTGAGAATCAATTTTATACTTTAAGCATGAATTTATATATAAATGATGAAAAATATAAGCGAGAAAAATTATTTATTTTTTCATAAAAATAGATATATTTTTATAGCAAATCAAAATTTTGTAGAATATTTAGACTTTAGTTAAATATTTTTAGATGTTAATTTAAATTAAATAGAAGTAATAACCACACCACATCGACATAAAAATTGAAATTTGATGTAATTAAATCATTTTAATGCTATTTTTATCTGAGACATAGATCAGAATGAAAACAAAATATCTTTTGAAAATATTATATTAAACAAAACCTATTTAATATTAATATTTTTTAATAATTCAAGTTGTTTATAATACATCTACATGATTAAGATAATTGAGACTTCCTGCCCCTTTATGATGTGTTCTGAACAGGAACTCTCTTTTCAAACGATTTCATTGGGAATAAAAATTCAGAAATAATATTTTGTAGAACTCAAGAAATTAAAACATATGCTAAAAATTATATGTTATCAAATTTGTTAAAAGATAAAGTATTTGAAAGAGTTATTTATCTCAAAATAAATCCAACATGAAGAAAAATTCAAACTAGGGAGACTGATAATAAATTGTATTATATTATTTCTATTTCTGATTAGTAGTTTAAATTAATTTTAAATACATAAGCAGAAAATATGATTGAAATATATATCATAATATGAAAAATACATTAAAATTATTTTATATGTTATTTATTTTAGGTAATAAGCCTTTAAAATTTTGAACTCTTTAATTAAATGCTTGAATTGTGTGCTTATTTTGCGTAGTATATTTTCTTATTCGAACCAATTTGTGAGAAATTATTTGGACAGTAAAATATAATTTAAAGATTCTGGTAAAATAAACCGTAAAAACCAAATATTTTCATATTTCAGATACCTAATAACCTTATCAGGAAATTTACTTTAATAAAATATATATTTTATACTGTGCATTTATTACATATGTTATTAGGCTTTAATTGGAAAATATGAAATTATTTATTGCTGTTATTATGCATAAGGAAATAATAATAATATAAATGATTAATGTTACCTTGTTTTTTTTTAAAAAGAAATCAAATATATTTTAATTTATTAAAATTTCAATATGAAATACAGACAAAAACATATATGGATTTTTTTAATTTTATTAATATTAGAAATAGTTTATAGGAAAATTTCACATTTTCGTTCTTCAATCGAATTTTATTTTTATATTAACTAATAGAGGTATTTATCTAATTGACGTATTTTTATATTTACATAACTAAATAATTGAAAATAAGCAATATAGGCATTAATGGTGTAATTTAATCTGTTTTCACAAAAAAAAAACAATCGATTAACATTAAACAAAGTTTAACAAAAGAATACTCTCATAATTTGCATATTTTGAGAAATTTCCAATTCTGAGAATATTCTTGTTCTGAATATTGTCCTTCTAATGTCCTTTTCAGTTTTTTTCTCTCAAATTCATTCTTGTATTTTAGAATGAAAAAAAATATCTAAGTATAATCAAATGACAGTCTAGTATAAAATTATGCAAGAAGGCACTACAATATCCATTAGCGTTTCTCACAGGTGATGGGTTTTAAAGACAACTCTTAAAGATCCTCAAAATAGAAAAAAGGGAAGTACAAAATTGCACAGTATTTTCGATACAGTACAAAAAAGAATCTTAAGTATATTAATGATTAGAATAGAACACTGGAAATGGGAATTTGTTTTGTCACGATATATGAAATTATAATGTAAATGGAAAAGAGAGGAACACGTATTAGTCATTAGATTTTTGTAATGCTTTTGCAAATGTGAATTCAAATTTTCATTGGCTATTTATATGCCCAAATAATTCTATATTTCATAAAAAAAAACTTTTCCTTTTCAATTTTTGGCTGGGATGATTAACGTATGTTTTTAACTATACAAAACTTATTTTTTTAACTATCGCATACATACAAATTTATGATAATATAATTTAGAATCTCAGTTAAAATCACAAATCATTGAATATTTTGTACATAGTCTCTAACAATAACATTTTTATTAGAATAATGCACTAATTCTAACCGAAAGGCAGTAATTAGGCTTGTAGAATTTTAATTTATAATCATGAGATTTTAGTTCAATATATATAGAGATTATGTTTGAAAAAACTTTCATTTATGTATTTCTAATTAGGAATTTAAAAAAAAAACTTATTATGCTAAAAATAATTTTTTAACTAAAAGCAGATTATTTAAACATATGTTTGTGAAATTACAAATGCACTTTTTATCTTAAAATTATGTAGTGATTTGAAAGCGCAACACAATTATAATACTTTTAAACTTAAAGAAATTTTTATAAATTAATAATTACTAAATTGCTAAGAATAAAAAGAATGATTATTTTATGAAATATTAAAGCAGCCAAAGGCAGTTACGAATATAACATTCAATAAAGTAAATATGATTTCATATTATCTATATGTTGCTTTGAAATCGGATAAATTTGCAACCAACTAATTCTTCCAAGTTGTGCATATCATTGTTTTATAAAATATTGACGTATAGCATATCTAACAATGTCTATTGTTTGTAAACAACTAAAATAGTAAAAATGGAAGCATTTTAATTATCAGAAACATTTTAAAGAGATAGAAATAATAATGGAAATCAATAAGTTTGTGGATAAAAATTTAATTTCTCACAAAGAATCTATAATTTAAACAATGAATCATTGCGTTATCAAATTTCTTGGCGTAGATAAACAAGGCTCAAAAAGAAATAACAAGATTTCAAAAATATAAGACATTTTTCCTTAAGCATTTGATTATCGATAACCGAAATTATTTGAAAATTTCTTTGAACAAAGTGAAAATTTCTATTGAACAAACTTTTGATGTATTAAATCTTAAACATTTTTCATATATATGACTTTGTTTTATTCAATTTCTTCCGAAAAACAATATTTAAGAAAATATCTTAAAACTAGGTTGACGCAATTACCTAATACCGGTTTTAAAATGCGTTGTACTTAAATAAAATTATAGATCACTGTAGATAAGAAGGCACATATAAATACTTAATAAGAAAACTATGAATATTTAAAGGATACTTCATGCAATATTCATTTGAAAAGAAATTTTATTTCTTTAAAAAATTATTTTGAAACTATTTACCAATTCAATAATGAATGCAATTATTATGTATCTTAGAATGTGCTATATTTAAAATTATTGGCTATTCAAACAAAAAAACACAATTATCACAATTATTGGTAAAAATAAAAAGATACATTTAAGCACTTTATATTTTATTCTATAATTAAGTTGTAAGTGTCAATCTTTTCTTGCAGATATGATTAGCTTTTTAAGTCGCTTCTATAAATATTATAAAAATTAATCGTATATGTATAAACTAAAATTATATGTAATTAATATTCATATTGAAACATATGGTGGACGCATTTAAATGTGACCCAATCATTCACAATTTTTTTGTATTTTGTGAAATTTATACAACATAAGTATGTATCATTTTAAAGGGAAATTAAAAATTCTATAGATGTATGCATGGAACAATAACTATTCAGCTGATGTCGGATACTTCACGGATTAAATTCTTTTTCTTCATCTGTGATTCTGTTCTCTTTTATGTATCATTTTTGATCAATAATTTCAGAAAGACATAACAGGTGTTATATTACTATGTGTTTGTGATTTAAAAATTATGAAATAACTTATCAAATTTAATTAAATTTTAGCAATGAACTGAATATAATTTGTAATGAATATTATCCGTGGCCTTTAATTCAAAGACACTTAATTTATACAAAATATAAATATAACCAGTAAGAATGATATAAGGTGTAGGAGTAGGTCGTTCCTTGTTACCCTACAGAAAAGTG
>JAPDSC010138613.1:8088-31573 GCA_026290005.1 Latrodectus geometricus
TATATATATATATATATATATATATATATATATATATATATATATATGTTGACAAAAGGTTGATATGAAAAGTCCTTTCTAAAATTAAAGCAAAATAAGTTTAAAAGTGCCTTTTGAACATGATTTAACAATTTGAATTGAAATTAGTCCTTCTCAATAACCTAAGCCAAATTTATGAGGGAAAAAAATCAATGTTGTTTTAGAATATAATTTTAAAAATCAATTGAATTTAAAAAATCATTCAAAAGTAGTGCAAAAGTCACCATTTTTGCTAACTAATTGCAAAAGTATCAACTTTAAAATTTCAGATGAAACAATTGCCTATTCAGAAGTTGATTTTCAAATATAAAAAAGCAACTAACAGATTTTCAATTACATTAATATGTTGGTGACCTGTCCCAATTAATAAGGGGAATGGAGTTGATCGCCTGCTCGTGGTGCCCCTTGCATAATCTAAGCGATCAACAAAGGTTTCGTCTACAAGCAGCCTGACGGACTGTAGTAGAACAATAGAATGCAGGAAATTATTCCAGAAATTAATTGAAAATGGCTAACCCATAACTTTCCAGTGGGTACCTAGTCACTTTAATGTGCCTGGAAACGAAAAGGCTGATTGTCTGGCCAAACAGGGCACTGAGCTACTTCAACCAAAGCAGCCTTCCTCGCTTAAATCTGCAAAGCAGCAAACTAACTCTGCAGTGAACACCTGGATGACGGAATACCTTCGGAAAGAGTCAACTGGCAAGAAGCGGGAAAGCTTGGTCGACAATGGGCTTATCGATTCCAACCTCCCGCTCCGTAATGGTTACCAACTTTCGTCTGAAAACAGAACACGACTACCTTCCATCTCACTTACACACAATAAAAGTCATTGCTACGCCAGAATACACCCTCTGTGGACATGAAGAAATGAATGGCGAATATCTGGAGTCCTGTCCACCTCTTGACCACTCCACAATGGATCAGAATGAGGAACTGAAGAGAGCTCGCCTCTACTGATCAGCGCATCATCTCAGGGCTAAACAGCCAAGGATGGGTTTGGCTAGTACTAGTAGTTTCCCAATTAATAAAACTTCTGATTACAATTAAATGAAATTGCAGCTGATTGATTTAAGAAATCCTAATTTAAGTAAATCTAATTTATATGCTTCAGAAAGTTAACAGTTCTTTACCATAAAAATAATCGAAACCTTCTGCTGAATTTTTACAAAATAAGGTAGTCCTGGCAGTAGTACTCTTATAAATATGCCATCAAATATTTTAAATTATGAATCTAAATCAGTCAAAATTAAAAATAACATTATTAATTATTAGATTTTAACAAAATGTGTATCAAATATATACATTAGTGACGAAATTCAGCCCAATTTTCACACGCATTTAACTATGGCAAATTTCTGAATGCTACTGAATTTATCCTTAAAGTTATAAGTTCCAGATGAATGTCTAATTTTCTTATATAGAGAACAAAATCTATATGTTTTTATTAACTAGTAAATTCTCTAAAATCTTACCTACTAATAGCTGTATGGAACAATGACTAAAATAGAGACGTGAAACTTGTCAATGAAAGACTCTCAAATTCTTTTGATATTCCATGCTACCAAAGCCCCTCCTTTAGACCATCTATCTTCCCAGATACAATGAATGTGCTAGTCCCGGTTTTGATCTTATCTACCCTGTGGAACCAAAACAGAAGTTTAGAACTACTGCTCTTGTCTCCATCAACAAAAGATATCGGCACTTCGATAACATATTTGCAGATGGTTCAACTGAAATTCTGGACGGGCAGAAACCGGCGTCTACTTATAACTCATTTCCAGCTCAAGGAGCTTTTGGGGTTAAATTCAGATAATTTTTATGGTGAAATATTGGCCATTTGTCTGGCTCTCCGAAAAAGCTTGAATAGAACTGAACAAAAATTCTTCCTCTTCTTTGACTGTCAAGCTATGATAATCACTATCTCTAGACATGTTCCACTATCTTCACTCATTGAATTCAAATGTTAAGATATTATTAACACTCTGCTGATCGCGTTGGAAAGATTCTTCGACAATGGATCACCAGCCATTGTGGTTTATGGGGAAAAGGCAGATAAACTCGCAAAAGAAACATCACTCATGATCCTCAGCACGTCTTTTACTCTAAGAAACATTAAATCTCTCATCAAGCAAAGAATTCTTAGTCACCAAAAAATTTCAAGTAAAGCAGCGGCTACTGGTAAATCGTGGAAGGACGTCTTATAATTTTGCTTGCCAAAAAAGTCTTTCCAGAGCTATTGAAATCTCGTCTTTCCGTTTATTGTGACTGAGCACGACTATTTGCAGGCACACTTGCACCGACTGAAACTTGGGGATTCTGCTCACTGCATTTTATGTAAAAACAGCGTTGACATAAACGCCAGGAATCTTTGGGATGGCCACGATTCTCTTTCATTTAAGACGTTCTCCCTTCCTGGAGATGCTTCATTTTTAAGCTGAATTGCAGGACTTCGTATGCTTCAAAAAACCAACTGAGGGACATAATTTAAAAACATATTATTTAAACATTTGTGTATGTGTGTGTGTTCTATCCCACACAACTTCTTCAGCGTCAGTTCCAATATTGTAAAAGAAAAACAAAACATTTTTGTTATGGATTTTCATATTATTTTATATATATTGTTTTTACATATTCCCATGAAACTGATTTTTGAATAACTAAACAATGAAAAATAAAGTATTGCTATATAAGCTAATTTTTAAATTGATTCTGTTTTCGATGAATTCCAACAAGAAAATATCTATAATTATATTTATTTAAGTTGCTAAACTTTTCTTCTATAAGTTTAATCAGTTAGTTTTAATTACTTAAATTATACTTGGAAATAAATCACTGTCAATACAGAAACGCGAATTTTCGTTTATTGATGTATTTTCTTTAATTTTGTACATCAACAAAAATAACGAATAATTTTTTACAATTTATTGTATAACTTGAAAACTTTTCGCTCAACCTTATTATATACATAGAGCAGTTGTCAAAATAATAATGTGACTAAAAAAATAATGAAAAATACAATTAAGTCCAGTTGGGGGAAACAAATTTACTCTTTCTGAATAAAAATCAATACTATTCAAATTTTAGGGTGAAAACCAGAGAAACTAAAAGTTTAGTTTTTGTTAACTGAATTATTTAAAAAATAAACAAATTATACAATATATAAATTTGAATCTCAGATTTAACTAAATTCAATTTAGTAATGGGATTAATGTTTTAGAATTTATAGAAATTACTTTATAACTAAAGTTTTTTTTTTTTTTTTAAATAAAAAAACTGTATAAAAAGACAATAACTTAAACTAAGAAATTTTTACTGATTTGAAGTTAAAGCAATACCTAATATCAGATTTATACATTTGATATGCAATATTGAAAAATTGCAAATGTGGAAAATTATAAACATTCATTAATCATTTTTTATGCTGTTTTACAATTTGTATTATAAAATATCTCATAATACTGAAAGAGACATTCAACCTAGTTTTGTAAAATTTTATTCTTAACAGATTTCATTAGGACTTAAAAATTTATATTTTGAAACACCATCTTCAATTTAAAAAGGGAACAAATTTAAATTCTAGTGGTTTTATTCCTATTATAATTTACTATTCATGTCAAATACTGATTAAGCAGCCTGATTCTTCAGATATTACAGGTGTCTTCAGCTAAACTCATAGAAGCTAATAAGAATGTATATTTGCTTCTATATTTTCAATATAAAAAAAAATAAATAAAAATCTCTGAGGTACGTTTTTCATCATAATTGCAGTTGTTTCCCCGATAAGCTAGAGATTTGTACAGTAATTATATCAAAAAATAAGTTTTAGTCAGCAATCTATGGTATTAAACAAAAGTATCAATGTGCATAAATTTCCCCCAGGCTGCTTACAGAATATTTAAAACATTTAAATCAAGTAAATATTAAGTAACAACAAAAAATTCATGCCATTAATTTTATATATATGTAAAGCACAACAAAATCTTATAATTTCTCATGCATTATAGGATTGGATTTTTACTCATTAAAATATGATGAAAATATTTATATACAAGTTTAAAACAAATTTTCTTGACCAAATATTAAGATGCCATTTTCAAAGAAGACTGGTTCAAAAAATTTTTTGTCCAGCTCCTATAATTTTCAATATTTTGAATGAGAATTGAGATATAAAGTATATTGCTATTTTTCATGTGATAAAAAATATCTTAGTAAACTATCAACACATCATTTAATTTCACAGAAGCATCTGAGGGGTAAAATAATTTTCAATAGTAAAGTAAATAAAGTTTGGTTGTAACTTCAAAAATTATTTGGATAAAATCCATTTTATGCCTGTAATTTAACAAGTACTATTCCAATTATTTATATCCAAAAGCAAAGTTTTGAAGAACTATGCAATTTATGAGCCATATACACTCCCATATATTTTAAAAACCTTGTCAAAAGACACTCTTAACAGAAAAGCTTTTCTACATTATTTTGTAATATCCAAATGATTTGGTAAATGAGAAATAAACAATGTATTGCTTTACAAACATTAAAAGCACAAAATATATATTTGAGTTATCATCAAAAACCTTAACCATATTATTTTGTATCCATTTTATGTATTGTTTCAGCATTATTTAACTAAAAATATTCAATTTGCTTATTAAAAGCTCATGCTTTAACCACATTACAAGTTATTATACATGTTGAACAAAATTTCCTTATCTTTGGTCTGGACACTATTAATTTATTATTAGCTATAAAAAAAAAAGATCAATTTTTAAAAATAATAAGTGTTTTTACTAAAAAACGGTGATACCCGCTTTGTTCAGTAGTTTGATTGCATACAAGAAGAGTTTTAAGATTTCTCAGAGAGAGGGTGATGTCACAACTAGTCTCTTAACAGTAACAAAAATATGTGCGATGAGGATGATATAACTCAAGTCTGAAACAGAATTAAATTTCAGATATAGACTGGAATGCTCCCTTAAGATATTCTCATAATGATTGAAAAGAAACTATGAAACTAAATATTTCACTTAAAAGATTAAATATTTTTAATTCAAAAATTTTCAAAGGAAATCCATCCCCAGATTGGAAAATGGGCATCTCTGGGTATAAATTGAGATATTTGTTTATAACTAAACAAACGCAAAATTTTTTAAATTTTTATGTATTTATACATTTTTAATAATTAAATTTTAATACATGTAAATTTTCTTTGGCCTCATATTACATAGCAAATATTGAAGGAATTTCTTTTATATAACAAAAAGTTTTATTTCATAAAAATCTATAAAAAAATTAAATATTCCAGTTTTATTTGCATCACTGAATGTGGAAGAGTACTTTAAGAGAAATTAATATTTCAACTTGGCATTTTAAAATTGTTGCAATCATTTTGTTAATTTAAGCTGATGAATTATATAAAATCATGATAATCTGTACAATTTGCATTTAGAAAAATTTATAATTCAACATATAAATACACCTTTACATACAAGTGAATTTGTTTTTCTGATAGTTAAAAGTGAAAATGCTTGCTTTTAATAATAAAGCCTTTCATATTCTTATGTTCATTTTATTACACAGTATGAATATTTTTCTTTCAGAATATACATTTGCATAATACTGTTTCAATATGTCACTTTTTTACAATTTGAATTTAAAAAAAATAAATTTTTAATATATTTTAATAATTATTTTTTTACTAATCGCAAAGTTCATTCCACAAGTTATTAAATACTTAATTACAAGTTGAAATATTGAAAGAACTGTTTAATCAAATTAGCACTAGAAAAATGTTATTAAATGTCTAAAAACATTACTTGCATCACTCATCATTTAAAAAATATGTGCTATTGTAATTTTTTTAAATACTTCTCTACAGGTTCAAAAAAAAAAAAAAAAAAAATTTAAACCATAAATTTTAAAAAGAATTCTGGATTTTAAAGTCAATATTTATTTTAATGAAGTTATTAAAATATTTAACTAAAATATTTTAAATCCCAAATCAACTGTTAAGTAGATAATAATCTTCACAATTTTTCATTGAAAAACGAGCAAAACACTTTTTAAAGGAAACTATTCCTGTTTTAGTGATTAACTCATTATAAGCAGTTTTCCCACCCGATGAACTCAATGAGCACAGTATTCATTTTACACAAAACACTTCCAATTTCAAAAAACTTTTTTCGCCATAACAAATTATTGTTGCTTAATAGAGGATAGCCATATTCTTCAGTAGTTTCAATTTGCTATGTCATGTATTCTCAATATTTTAACAATTTTAACAGCAGCATATTGATAATTTACTCAAACACATCGGAAATACACATATAAAATTGCATTTTAATCACTGCCTAAACAAGAGAAACTTGTATATATAGCATTGTACAGGTGAACATTCATGCTCAAAGTGGGATTCGAACTCATGAACTGAAGGCGAGACAGTGCTAACCACTTGGCTGGCAGCTTATGTTAGAAATGAAACAACCTATTCTTTTACGCAATCCAAAATTCTGCAATTACCAAAAGAGGAAAATAAAACTATTAAGAATTGAACCAAACTAATCATGTGGCAACTCAGTCTTGAAATGAAAAATTTATATTAATGTGTGCATTTTTATACAAAAATACAACTAGTTATTAATAATTAAAATAGACATAAATCAAATCCTGCTTTATTGCCATATACAAATCAATTTACAGAATAAACATCTTTATAACTTTTATAATATATTAATAATTAAATGACAAGGAAATTAAAAAAAAAAAAAAAAAATCCAGTAACATAAATTTCTAAATTTTGGGTCATATTGAGCAGCAGATGAAATTTTTTTAACAAAACTAAAATGTATTTATGGTATTCTATTAAGATAACCTAACACAATTAATACTTTATTAAATAAGAAATGTTTATTTTAAAAGAATAATCACTAAAGAACAAAAATCACTGCTATTTCATAATAAACCTCAAGATCTTAAATTTAAAAGTGAAAAGTTATCTTAAAAAGCAAAGAAAAGTAAATTTCAATATTAAATATCAATTCTACCATAGCATTATTATTTTAAATATATATTTTATAAAATACTTCATTTTTTCAAATATATTAAGCATTTTATAGCATTTATGACCAATACTTGCCTAATGTTTATAAGATCCTAATATCATACATAATAAATATGTAATTTAATACTTCAATACTATAACTATGTTTTAGTAATATTTCTTTCAAAATGAAAATTTATTAAATGAGTTGAAACAAAACAGGACACAATATTTACAATTAAACATTTTTTTAAAAAACTAAAGTTTTATCAATGAGAATTAGTTGTACAAAACCAACTCGACAAAACACACAATAACACTGAAAATTTAGCATATGATAGATGTTCTATTTCTTAATAATGTAAAATCACAAAAAAGATAAAAATTCTTTTTTAGATGAGCATGAATGTTTTAGATGAAAAATTATACAAAAATGAGGTATTTACAAATTCAAATATTTTCATTTTTGAATAGGTGGGTATAAAGATGTGGCCGAATAACCTAAGCCAACACCTCTTTGAGTATGAGTAGTGACTCTAGCCATTTCATATTGTTGGTCTAAATCCCGAAATAATTCAGCTTGCTTCTTTAATACAGATTCCTTTACTTCTTGTTCTTGTGTTTCTTCCGGAGTTCCTTCTGATTTGATGCCCATGAGTTTTCTGAATTTTGCAGTCATTTTACCATCTTGATCTTGGTCAAATTTGAGTTTATCCCAAACTGTATTCTTGGGTTGATCCTGTCAAATAAAATTAATTTTATATAATAAGATATCTAATGTCACTTAAAAAAATGATAAAGAAGAAAGCACTGAGTTTGTACAGCACACTTTTTTCTGCACTGCTTTGTATGCATGTATATTTTTCAGAACACTATATTAAAATATTCTTGATATATATGTAATTTAAATAATATGCATGGATCAAATAAAATTAAAAGAATGTATATAAAATTTGCTAAGCAGCAATCATCTGCTTAAAGGTTCTCGAAGACAGAAAACTTCTATGTAAATACATTTGAGTACAAAAGAGTATATAATCTGTCAACTTTTAAAGTGACAGAATAATTTGGGTTACTAAATGAAATTGCATGCGTATAAAACAAATTTTAATATTAATTTTCAAGCCTGTTAAAACAAAAGTGTAATTTAAATAATTTTGTTTAGTTTGTCGATCAATGGTATTTTTTTGTACAAGACGTCTAGTAGACAAAAGATCTATGGTGTTTTCCGAATACATGAGCAATTTAAACAGGACACACACACATGAACTGAAGACAATAGCACTAACTCTATTTGGCTACCAGCCCAGTTTAAATATGCTAGAATTATAATGTAAATATGTTTTCTTAATATTCATAGTATATTATTGTTTTAGGATGAATGCTATGTTCACATATATAAAAGTAATTAGTGTGCTGTATTTGACTTGATATGCCCTTTATTGCATTTAAAAAATATTCTACTGCATAATTTGCAGAATAAGAGAATACTACACACATACAAAGAAAGCATTGTCCACTACCATTAAAAATGCTGATATTAAATCCTCAGATGAGTCTGCACACTAAACAGGCATGCTGACAATTTGGACTAGTCAGTTTTTAAGTTAAACTAGGATTTACAAAAATTTCTTTTAATGTGTGAGTGAGAACTCAGATTTGGAAGGCTTCATATAATGTTTGCTTTAATTATTATTTTTGTTACAAGCTATAATTAAACATTTTATCATTCAATTTTGTACAGTGCCACAATAATATTCTTTATACAGCATTGCCACTTTATTTTAATTATAACGATTGAATAATAAATAGAATATCTAAATGGAAAAATTAAGCAAGTTAAATAATTCTGAGAGCTCTGTACTATTTCTATACATTTTTGAACACTACAATTTAATATTGTTTCTCTCCATTAATTTACAAACATAAGAATTAAAACCTACAATAGTTTCTTTTTAAAGCAATTTTTTTACAATGATGACATTTTACATGATAAATATTAATATTTTTAATTAATTCTTAAAACTAACACAGCATATCTTATAATTTAAATCTAAACTAAGATGAAATTTCAAAACCATATTTTCAATCTCAATTGTTTTATATAAAATATAATAGCAGAATTTTGCATTTTAATTTTAAATTAAAAAAATTAAAATCTTCATTTTTCAAAAGATAAAAACTCTGTTCTTAGGACAGAAATTACAATCATGTTCATAAAATATTATGATTATTTATAAACATCTCTTTCAGTAAGCAAATATAATGGAAATATTCATGAACAATAAGCATTTAACATTCACACTTATAATTTGTTTTTATATTTTCATATTAAATATTTTTCTCCGCTGATATCATAGGTCAGGTTAAAATTTAGCAAAGATATTCACAGAAATGCCATTAGTAAAATCAGAGTAGGAATTAAATAGATGTAGTCATATCTATTTTGTATAACTATGGATAAAAAATTAAAAACTAAAATCTTACTGCTTCTTTTTCTTTTGTCTGCCAAAGCAGTTTTCGCTTTTGAACTTGCTCAGCATATTTTAAAGGATTGACAGCAGCAGGATTATAGTATTTTGGTAAAGCTATACCAGTCATAGCTTGGGCCTTTGCACTCATAGCTGCCATTGTCTGTTGTAAAGCCATTTGTGGTGTCATAGCTCCACCTGAAGTTGACAGTGGGAGAGAACCAGGCTTTCGACTACTTGATCCTATAAGAGATTGGATAAAACAAAAAACAGAATTTACTAAAAAATTGCTAAATCAAATAAAAGCTGAGGCAATTATCTGTTAATTAATAAATAAAAATGAGAACACTTTAAATGGCTACCTTCATACAAAAATATTGATTTCCTATCAGAAATTTTATTAATTTATATTTTCCTGTCACATTTAATATTCAAAATAAAAAAAAATAGAAAATCGCATTTTTTAAACAACAAATAATCATGAATTTAAATATCTTTTCAGCATTCATTCTAAATATCATTTACTCTAAAAGTATAATGTTTTTACATAATTTCGTTGAAACTATAGAAGCTAATGCATTTTTCATTAACTCTCATTGTTTTCACTTAAAAACTCAATCGTAATGAAGCAGAATATTTTCATCTCCACCTGATTATGGGAAAATTTCATCTGGAAATTTTGAAAGAAAATTCAGAGCTTATGCAGTACATTAAACCTTTCTTAAGAATGTTATACAAACATTTACCAAATTAGTTGAACACATCAATTTTAAATAGGTGGTTAAATTTAATTATTGTTAGTTAAAATATATAGCACTTAAATTATATACACTTAATAATTATAATAAATATTTAAATATACTTAATTTTTTTTAAACAACAAAATAAACTTTGGTGTACAAATCTAAATACTGAAAAAAAGAATTTCTCCCCAAATTTCCATAGTGAAATAAGGCATGCATTATAGTAAAAAAGGACTTCACAAAGAGAAATAGTAAAATGATACATTTACTGTTTCTCTTTGTAAAGTTTATTAATTTATCACTAAATTGCATTCAGTAAAATATACAAATGTATTAATTTACTTGGTTATTACGTCAAGGGCATGCTTAACATAAAAATCTTAATTACATTAAATAAATTGAGACATTCACATTATATAATTAAAAATTCAAATATTTTAATTGACAGTTAAAAAAATATGATTTATGTTCAGAAATTACTTCTGAAGATAAATACTGAACAATCAAATAAATTAATTTACTTTAGGAATATATACTCATCAATTACAAAAATGGATGGTTTAGTTTTTTAAAATTTAACATTCATTTCATTGCACATAAGACCAGGACTAAAAGTGAATTTCAAACTATTACACAAATCCAAGCCCAAAATGGAGTTTGAAAATCTATAACTACTAAATCAAAGGCCATATAACAAATCACTTGCAATTGGTCAATATGTGGGTGAATGCAATAAATAAATATAATTAGAAATTAATAGAACTCTACTAAAAAAAAAAAAAAAAAAAAAAGGTCTCCCAACAGATTTCCAAATTTCAGGAGTACAATGGGAATCATTCTTAATTTTTTCAAGAGGGATCCAGTCATTCACATATTTAATAAAATTTTTATTTTTTGCAAAATACATTTGTAATAACATACATGTATTTTATATAATTTCAAATGATACAATATAAATTTGTAGAAACCGATGATAATTTTGTATATTAATTCAATTAAATAAGCATAAAAGTAAAGCTTGCAGTTTCAGTCAAATACTTAATGGATATTTTAAATTTATTTTCATGGCTTCTACTATTTTACAGTCTGCTTAGCAGCATGATCTGCTAAAATAAGAATGCTTACACAATACTGATAACAAAAAATCAAATTTTTAAGTAAATTTTTTTTTATCTATTATTCAGTAAGAAAATAAGTTCTTTATTTTAAAACTATTGTTGAAATATTCATTAATTTATGGATTAATTATTCTAGACTTTTTACACTATTAAAACATTAATCTTTGCTTTTCTGACACTTTAAATTTGTAATTTACATGAATATGTCAAAATGTTATATTACTTTCTCAAAACATATCTTACTATTATTTTAATTTATTGAATGAAACTTTGAGTTTCTCAATTATTAAATTTTAGTTTTCGTTCATCTAAATAAACAGAAAAAAGTGCATTGAGGTTTATGCCTTTCACATTTACTTAGCATTAATAATTTGCACATTTTAAAATAGATGTGGCCTAAATGACATGATTAGCCACAATTTATTAATATTTTAGAATTTCCATAATCAAACTATTATTTACAGATAAGCTTTGCTTCCATTTAAGAGGCTTCACCACAAGGGAAAACCAATTTAAATACTTTCCGATATGAATGAAAATAATTACTTGTTCGCACAAAATAAAACAAAGAAATCTCTCAATCCTTTTTAAAATTATCTACCACAATAATTTTGAAATCATATAGATGATTCAAATGATTAAAACTCCCCTACAAAAGTATGAAATCACATAAGAATGCTTATTTTAGATGAAATAGATAACAGCAAAAGAGAAACTGTATTTTAATTAAATAATTTGATTTGATATTTAAAACAAAATTTAAGGATTTAAACATCATAAAATTTTTTCATGGCAGTGAATGTTTTACAATAGATAGATTAATTTCTTTATCAAAGATATTAAAATAGATGAAGGATTCAAAATGAGTTATTATGGTATTTAGCTTTCTGCAACTTTTCTATTTTTCAGATTTCTTTTACCAATGCACAAAGTATATACTTGTAATAACTATTGCTTAGCAATGAAATGATTTTGTGGCATTTTTCTATACTTTAACATAAACTAAAATAAATAGGAAAAGGGAAGAAAGCTCAAACAAACTCAAATCAGTTAACCAAGCTAAATATAAAATAATGGTAATCATTATTTCAGCATATAGAAAATATTTCATTTAATACATGATTATCAGTAGGCTAATTTAACTTCCATATGGGGAGATGAAAATTTGTTTAATAATAATTTTTAAATTCATTACTATAACCTTTTAGAATCTTCTTACATTTTATTTAGCCTAATTGCTAAATAAAATATTGTGAGAACCTGGAAATTATATTTTGCATTTAAGCACACATCAGAAGTACATCAAATTCATATAATTGATATTTTAAATATTTATAATATTTCTGAATAAAACATTAAATTATAACTTCAATAAAAATGAATTGATTGTTTTAAACTTATTAACTTTCTTCTACAACTAAAATCTACCAAAAATTAGAACAGATTTTATAAAACATAACAAAATGAAAATTATAAAACTTTTATTTTCATTATAATTAAATAATAGATACTAATGTAACATCTCTGATTTTATTAGTATTACATCAACTTGTGGTTGTTTAACAAATAATTACAATCATTAATCCATTTCCCTTTTCAATTAAAAAATATTCAATTTAAAAAAAAACGTATATTTTTATTAAATAACATTTCAAACAAAACAAGACTTCAGAAACTGAAATGGTATTGACGTAAATGGATTGTGTTAAATTTAATATTAATGATGATATCAAAAGCATTAAACAAGCCCACAACTAAAGAAATACTTTTACGTTTATTACTTAAATACTGTATATAATAAGGTATTTTTGGAAATTTTTCTCACATGATTTTTATTCAATTTATTGAGAATTTCAAATACTAATTAAAAAAAAAACTTAAAATCTGAATACTTAAAAACTGAAAAGATAAAATGAAATATTTTTAATATAATGTATTACTAATACAAAATTTCAATGTGAATGATTTATTTTTCCAGATTAATATTTAATGAAAATATTTTATCTTTTTATTTTTGCCAATTTTTTCAAATTTTCCAAACTATTAAAACTTGCATATTTTAGACTAATCTCAATATATTTATATTCAAATGATTTATATTTTAATACATTTTTAATAGTAATTTTCGACTTTCTGAAGATCCAATGCAATATCAGTTAAGTAATTTGTCAGCTTTGTTTCTTTGGCAAAATCTATTATATTTTTCAATATTAATTTTAGTAAACTGAAATTTGGCTTTTATAAATGTAAATATGTGGTCCTTTTTTTCAATCTTTAGTCATTTAAATGTAACTTACTATTTTGCTTAGATAGCAAAATTAAGTATTTATGATAATTATAATGTTATGTTTATTGGGTGCTAAATGACATTTAATTACAATTTTAAAATTTTTCCACCAAATTTCTTAGAAAATTTGTTTTTAAAAAGCATTGCTACAAAATAATAGCAATAGTAAATTTCTATAAGGGACAATAATTTTTCCCCTGTGAGATTAATGTGTTTTATATTTAATAACATCAAAATAGTCTAATAAAATTTAAAATTGTACAAATGATTCTATGAATCCCAATTTTAAATTAATGAACTAGATTATTCTTATTCCTTCCTATAAGGCTAAAAAATCATCTTAAAACACGGTAATTTCAGATGTAATAGACAAATACAAAAAACTTTCTGTATTTTACAGTTCAAGAACCTAAATATGTGAAATATTTCAAAGAATAGAATATTATTGTCATTGATATGAATAATTGATCATTTATAAACAAATTTCCTCCTAATATGTATCACATTTCAAGCAATAAGTTAATGCATATCAAACATTGAGTAAACAAAAGTAGTACAAACTGAGAAATCCAGTATTACACTTTTTAATAATTTAAAATTGATAAAAGTATAACTCAGAGAAAGAAGAAAAGATCAATAAACACAGTAAAAGGCTTTTTATGGCAAGTACAAGAAGTATAGTATGCTTTCTACATATCATAAAAACATTTTGTAAAATACTCAGGAAAATTTTGGAATATTTTCCTTAATAAATATTATAGGCTTCAATCTAATTACTACAGAAAAACTGATTCTTAGCAAAGTACTTTCTTTACTGATTTGAGTTCAAATATTCATATTATTTCTGAATTAATTTTATTGAAGTAAAATTGATGATTAACAGTTTGATAATTGTATTTTTTTAAACTAAAATTCATAAAAATTTAGGATTTTATTAATGTTCAAAAATTACATATGCTTTAATTTATACAATCATTTTACTAATTGAAATGTGAATAATTGGTTTATTTTTTCCCCTTATCAGGCAATTTTTATTTTTAAATGAAACTTCTAAATTACAACAGTGAATTAATTGCAATTTATTTAGTAAAGACTGCCTAACATTTAAAATTGTTATCAGGCAATATTTCAAATAAATTAAACTGTCAGGAATACAAATGGCACAAATGTAGATGGATAGTGTTTCCAACTGCTCTACTAATACATTTTTAAAATGATATAATTACTTTAATCCTTCATAGAACAAATCAAATTATACTTAAATTAGATGGAAATGGGTTTCAAGATCAGAGAAACTATCATTTAGGATAAATATTGGTTATCTACTTAATTTTTTTAGTTAATTTCTTTTCATCCCATGAAGCAATAAGCATATGGAGCAATAATCATAGGATACCTAACTCATCATGATTAAAAAAAACTTTCTAACTTTTAGGCTAATTTGACAATATTGTGAATTTCCATGATTTTATCATATGGTCATAAGACCTTAATGTTCAATAAAAAGATTATGTGGCTAAGCCATATTAGTTATCAACAATATAACATCTCTTTATGTTATACAGTTTTGTTTATATCTAGTAAGGATAATACAATCAAGTTTTTTTTTGTTTTTATTTTTTTGCATTATTTAATGGATAACGTTAAAAGAACATTAATGAAATTGATACAATTTTCTAACAAAAGACTAGTGTCAAAAAAAATTAAAATTTCCAAACTTTATTCACTATTTTTAAGGAGTCAGCTTAAAATTCCAGCAATCTCAAAGAAAATATCTTATTTTCAGGAATTTTATGGAATCGTACAAACTCTATTAATTTGAAAAGATTAAACACTTTAGGAGGATTAACTTACTTCACTTAAACACTCTCATTTTAAATAATCATTCATTAATTTTCAATAACCTAAACTGTTTAGTAACTACCTATGAAAATTCAAGCTAAATTAAAAATTGGTGGAAATAGGTTTTCTTTCCTTTTGTAATCCATCAGATAAAACTGGAAAAATATATATGCATATAATATCCACACATATTAGAATGTATGACATGTGTACACTTATGGTTGCTATTCAATTATAAGAAACTGGAGAAAAGATTTATATTTGTGATATATATATATATATATATATATATATATATATATATATTATAGTTTTGTTTGTCTCTAGTGAGTATAATAAAAATTCTTTAACAATATTTGCTTTATTTCATGGAAAATTACAAACTAAAAAAATCTGAAAGAAAAACAAATTCTAATAAAAAATTATTTTTAGAAAATACAAGAAATTAAATTTCAGAAGTTATTTACTATTTTATAAGAGTCAATTCAAAGTCCCAGGAATTTCTAGGAACCTGGCAAAAATATTCAATTTTCAGGAGTTTGCAGGAGGTGAACAGATTATAAAGAAGCTATACCTTTAACAAATTTAGTATGAATAAAATGATTCTAATTCTTTAAAAGTTCCATTCTCATATTAGTTTCATACCACATAAAACATTTTCAAATAATATTTTTAAAGTCTTAAAATCAATTTTTCAAATGACATAAATCACTATTATAATATCCAGCTGCTAGGATCTTTTTACCTTTTCAATATTACAAAAGGCAGAAGTGATGGCATTTCATCTAGTAAGGCCACTGGATATGCCATTTTGAGCAAAGAGAAAGGAGCATTTGAATATCAAGCATGATGAGAATAATCAAAAAGTGCTTTCTTTACCAAAAAAGAAAAAATAACTAATGAAAGTAAGTAATAAGAAAAACAACAGACCTTTAGAACGGTCCCGCGAGCGACTTCTGCTACGCGAGTACCGCCTTCGTCGATATCTGTCACGGCTAGTGCTCCGATGACTTCGACGGCGATGCCTATCATAACTACGACTACGGCTTCTTCTGCGCATTTCACGGCTGCGGCTTCTTCTCCGTACATCACGACTATGGCTTCGACGTCGAGAATCGCGGCTATGACTTCTAGGACTATATGCTCTTACACCTTTAGGACTTCGACTTCTTTTATTGTAAGATTTATTCCTAATAAAAAATTATAAATAATAGAATTCAATTTATTACATATGTTAAAATTAAATCCTCCAACTAAAGTCCCATTAAAATAGAAAAATCTCAACACCATACATTTTTATGATCTACATTCATGAAGTTCTTAAAGCTAATGAGGAAGTCTAATTATCCCCTGTATGTTTTAAATCATAAAATATCATGACAGACATTTTAAAATAATAAGAAAATAATTTCAAAGAATTATATTAAATGAAAATGCAAGACATTGGACTATCACTCTGTACATCATACAATCCTTTTAATTTAAACACTTAAATTGAGCAAAAAAAAAAAAAGAAAAAAGAAAATCAAGCTGCTAAATATTAAATGTTTTCTAAAAAAAAATTTATAAGGCCTGCACACTTTGCCAAAATAAAAGCTAACAATTAAAATTTAATATAGAAAAGAACATACATAGTATCAAATGTCTGTAAAATTTTCTTAATAAATGATTAAACTGAAAATATTTTTAACAGGATTTTTAAATAAAGGTTTCGGCTATTTATAAATAAAATTGATTATCATTTCAAATAATTACATTTAACATTCAAAAATAGATTTTGGAATAAAATGGGAAAAACACTGTACTTTTCTGTTTAAAAGGCAAAATAATATACTCAAATTATCAAAATTTAATAGCAAATGAGAAACTAGACTTATGTAGAAACATTAAAAATTGCAAAGCATATTTCATGTAAAATACTTTAAGTATAAATGTGCTAAATATATAATGCAAACAATCAATTCACAAATTAATATTCATGTTAACTTTAATTAATTTTCATCAAATCAAATTTATAAACAAAATATACCAATCAAAATAGCATTTTATAATATGATACATACATTAGGAAGTTGGTTTAAAAAATTGAAACTTAAACTTTTTCGGAAAAAAAATTATTAAATTTTATGACTATAAATAGCACACTCATAAGTTAAATTTTATATTGTTAACACACCTCTCATGGCTGTGACTCCTGCGAGAATTCTTCCGGGGACTTGATCGTCTATCTCTACTCCGACTTCTAGATCTTGATCTATGACGGTATTTAATTCCATCACGACTCTTGCTTACACTTCTATTAGAATGAGATCTTCTATCAGAGGAGGAAGATCTTTTAGTAACATCTTTGGATTCTATTTTTGGACTGCTATGGACAGATGGTGATCCATTTCTACTACTTCGTTCTTTTGAAGAGCCATCTTGATCAACAGAATTTTTTTCAGCTCGCTCCAATGAATGTGGAGGGCTAATTTCTTGACTATTACCCTGCAATGTATTGAAAGATGATCGAAATGCAAGATCTTTCTTTTCAAACACTCCACTTGGACTACCACTCTGTGCATCATCATCATAGATGGATGGCAACAATCGCTCATGAGGAATGCTGCTTATAGAGGGACCAGGTGATGATGACACATCTTCTGGGCCATGTTCCTCACTAGCGCTTGAAGATCCACGTTTACGAAAGCTTCGCCTCAAAGAATTAGTAGAATCACCTTTATAAGCTAAATCTTCTTCACTGCTAGCACAGCTGCTTGAATCTTTGCCTCCACCAGCATGAACATCATAATTTGATGCATTAGCAGAGGAAATATTACTTGTTCTACCCAAAGGCTGAAAACAAATTAAAAACATATGGATTAGAAACAATTTTACACAGCTATTTCTTTGTTGAATGAAATGTTGAAATTTAAGTTAATCAATAAAATACAGAACAAGTAAACATAACTAGAACAAACAGTTTAATGACCAACACATAATATACAATAATCAAGACTAGACAAATTGAAAAATTAACCTATTAATTTTACAAACCTATAGTGGATGAAGAAAAAATGTAAAACTGCCATTATAACCACATTTGGCTTGTATGAATTTAATGTTATGAATTTAGTCCTAAAAATGCACCTTCCAAAAAAAAAAAAAAAAAAAAAAAGATTTTCATGAAGATTTTAGAGATTTACATTTTTCTTCTGCTTATTTAGATATGTTAATAGCATCACATAATGCAAAAGACCATCAAAAATACTTAAATTTACTTACTAGTTTTTGAACATTAACATAAATATGGCTGCAGAATAAATTTGTAAAAATCAACTTTTAGAAACCAAAATATAAAATCTTTAAGGTATTCCATTACACCTACACCTGAAGGTTCTCATCTGTTATCTCAAAAAAAAAAAAAAAAAAAAAAAACAGTCAAAGCTTTATTAAATTACAAAACACCTCAAACCATTCACAAACTAAGAATCTTTCTTGACACGATCAACTTTTAACATTACTTTATTTCTTTTAAGCTGTTACATGGATTCAGGATACAGGAGAGGCATTAAAACATTTCAGAAAATATAACAAAAATGTTTATTCATGAAGTATTGAGTCTTTTTTAATGCTAAGGTAAAAAAAAAAAAAAAATTGGGATAAAAATTCTCTCCATATAAAAATGCTACTTTGGTGAATTAAATATAACTGAATCAACACTAGGCAGACAGATAAATTAAGTTAAACTTAGAAGCAAATAATCAAATTCTGCATGTAAAAAAAATGTAAATGTGTTGTGTGTATAGTAAAATAAATGATAATCCTATTAAAGCTGAATTATTTGATAGACTAATGACAAAAGCATGCGACTTATAATAACAATATGTAAATTTAACATAACATTATAATATGTGAATTTAATATAATAATAAATTTTTGCAAAAAGCACACAAGTACAAAAAAAATCACAAGCACTGTTGTTAAATGACTGTTTAAATTATCTCCTTTAAAAAAAAGTTTTTACATGACATAAATAGTAATTTAAGTGACAAGAAGTTACAATTGTTTAGCGTATTAAATCATTCAATACTGAAATAAATTCATGGTAATTCTCATGATGCCTATTTGAGAATAAAATTATTAATTATTTATAAATTTATTTTAGAAACAGTGAAGTTACATGAAGTCATTAATTTTAAATTATCCACTTTTACATTTACTCTTAAGGTCAAAGAATCACTTAACATATATGATATGATTAAAAGTTTGAAAAAAAAAAAAATTTACATCCTCAATTAAAAATATAATTTTCACATTTGTTATATCTAGCTTTACAAAAATCTAAATAGACCTAGTTTTGATCAAATAAAAGGAAATTATCTTATTAGAAGCAACAAAAAATTTAAAAAAAAAAAAAAAAAAAAAAACTACTAACATACAAAATATTTAACTGTAATTCTAAATGTATAAGAAATAATTTGTATATAAATAGCTACTATTAATTTGACAAACAACAATACAACTATTTTTATTCATAAATATTTTAATTTTATTGTATTCATCATTATTTGTAGTATATCTTATAAAAGATGAAAATTTTTGTTCTACAAACCATTCCTTGAAACTTGTACAAAAATTAATGCTTTTAGCATTAAATAATTCATTCAAAAGAAATACTATATCTATTATAAAAAAGGTTAAAATATAAAGTCAAATGTGAAAAATGATGAATGTATGTCATCATTTCTCATATATTTCACAGCTAACAATGTTAAAAAATACACAAATTGACACACTTGCTAAGTTTTTCAAACAGTCTGATTTTATTTATAATAAATGTTACAAGAAAAATTCCAATTAAAGTTGAAATAATAGGAATTTATTACTAAATATTGGTGAGTTACCTTTAATGACTTACTAATATTTAGCAATAAAATGAAAAACTTGTTTTAACAAAAAAATTATTTAAAAATAAATTATAAAATAATTTTAAAGTTACTAACTTCTAACCTATTTTTAAAAAAGCAACCACAACAATTTTGTTTTAAATTCTAAGCTTTCATACTTAGCTGTAAATAACTCATTCTTTAAAGAAAAACTGATATAAAATTTAAAATAATATTTTTAACAAAAAAGGATACAATGATTGTAATTTTTATTCTATTTCACAACTTACGCCTTAAACATAATAGAATACTTTTCCTCTTTATACAATTTTATTTTTGTTCATAAATAAAGAGGCATTAAAATCGTCCTTTTTCAATAGAAGTGTAGCATTTTTTATTTTTGCAAATAAAAAGCAAATATTTAGAAGTGACAAACTTCCAGAAAATTTTTCAAACATTTAAATTTATCATCTGTAACTCTTAAACGTATCTTTATCAAGTATCAATGGAAGGAGAAAAAAATTAGTACTTAAGGAAAAAATGTTTAATTTTTATTAATAGTAATAAAGAATCCTAACAGTTTAATTTCACATGATTTATAGTGCATCATTGCAAAACTTATAAAAACAGAATTTAGTCTTTAAAAATTATATACCCCAATCACAATACCTGTTTGTCTTATAGACAACTGTTCATACTCCTTTAAATATTTTACCATAAGAAATATTTTTTATAGTACTAGTAGTCACATTTTTATACTTCAAATGGTAGGACACTTATTTATCCAAAGTCATTAAAGTAATAAAAATATACTACATTTTGAGTGATAAATCTCATTATTAACACTTACGTTTGCTTTATTAAACTATTTTATTCATATTAGTCCTATTTTTTTAACATTAATCTATTTTTAAATGTTTACTTTTTCAGTTACATAATTATTCAAGTTTTTAACACAAGACAACTGATTTGATTAAAGATACTATTTCAATTGCAATTAATTTTGATTTGGCAAGGTACAAGATAATCCAGTTAAAAAATACCTTTTTCATTTATCATTAATTTATTTATATAATATGGTCTATGTATTACTCAATACCAGAAAACTCCCATATTTTTTACTAACATTTATATAATTTTTAAAATTTTTTTATTATTTTTCACTTTTTCATTTTACAAGAAAAAATATGAAATTGTTATCTTCATTTGAATTCCACTTTATAACAAACAAAAAAATCAAGTTTTAACTTTAAAAACAGAAATATATCATTCAAAATATGATTTAGTGTAAAAAATATATCATTTAGTAAAAATTTTTTTTTTCACATTGTTACCAAATTTGATTTGCTTCAATAAAAAGAAATTTATAATTAGTTTTCAGCAACTTCCATGATATAAATACCTAGTTACATATTTTATTTAATTTAGCTAAAAGCTATTTTTGTAACCTTATTACATCTTTTATAAGTTTAAAATAATTTAATACCATTTAGTATTATAAATTTAATATAATCTAATATCAAAAAAGAATGAAATATACAAAGCAAAGCTTCTTTATTTTATTTAAACACAGATATACAAATTGTTTTTTAAAAAAAAGGATTAGCAGTAGATTTAATCATGATACAAGCCCAAGGTACATTACTTAGTTTAGTGAGGATAATGACAATATAGATATCAAAAAATCTTGATTTTTAAATTGTTTGAGAGAAAATATCAGAATTCTAAAAATTTTTAAATATAATTTAAAGTAATATATATTGTAATCATAGTGCAATTAAAATATAATTTTTAGATCAAAAGATTAACTTATAACACCAGAAAATATTCTTCATTTCATTTTTACTCTTGTATAATTGCCCAGATAATTAACAAAACCATATATTTGATAAGCATAAACAACTTTTTTTAAATTAATCTAAAGCTGACAATAAGTCAAATTATCCAGAATAACATTTTTTTTAATAGTAAAAACTGAGATACTAGAAACATTAAAGAATTCCCTTCAGATTTTCACACAGATTCAACAACTCTTCTATGATAACATAATGTAAAGAAGTTATAACTATTACCTAAATAACAAATTTTATAATTTATTGGAAGCTAGAAATTTTTAAGTCATCATAAATTTTTACAAAGCATTATTACACTTTGTATTGAAGAATATAAATATTGTTACAGTTCACAAATATGCAAATGATAAAAAGGTAGTAAATACAAACATGAAAGACTTGGGTGGTGTAAAAAATTAAATATATTGTTTAGCAAAAATATTTTACTGTTTAATAAATAAATTTAGGACTTTTCTAAAATAAAAATGCATTGTACAGTAATTATGAGAATTTGTGAAAAATTGTTTACTGAGGATTATGAAATTTGCACTACAAGTACTAGTGAAATCTTAATAATCACACAGGCTAAAAGCTTATTGCTCTGCTCACAAACAGGATATTTAAATAGACTTAATAACAAAGATATTATATTTGTTAAACAGCCATTAACACATTTTTCGATTTCATATAAATCTATAAAAACCCACTTATAAGTTTGGTCAATTAGGTTAATATATAATGACAATTCATAGTCACTTAAATCAACAATTTTTTAATTTTAGATCAGTAGCTTTGCAACACATTTAACAATTAGAATTCCTAATTATTTCTTCAATCTATAAGCATTGCCAAAATTTTATAAAATATCAGATATATTTTTAAATTGGAAAGTATAAAGTTTCCAAAAGTTTAAGTTAAAAAAAAAAAAATTGCTGCATAGAATTCTTATAATATTTTATATAAAATTTTTACGTTTTATGAAATTAAAATATAATCAATTTCTGTTTATTTTTTATCATGCATGAAAATAAAGACAATATTTTAGAAGTTTTTGAGATAAATATTTGATTTAAGAGCTCTATTCATAATCCAAATACAAATAAAAATACTTAGATGCATTAATTTGTCGAATAAATTTTGAATGGGAATAAATAAAAATATTTTTCCGAAAAAAGTATTTTTAAATTATTACCAAATAATGAAAATTTTATAATATCAAGTTATTGTAAAATTTTTATTAAGT
>JAPDSC010138613.1:35489-90271 GCA_026290005.1 Latrodectus geometricus
ACAAAAAATATATAAAGAATCAGAAACAAATAGATTTTCATAATTTTCTTTAATAAAAAGAAAAAAGGAACAAAATGAAAGCATATTAACAAAACTTCTCATTTAACAGAAAAGAAAATCAGTATTGTTTCCTTCTCAAGACTTTGTGAAAATTTAAAATAAAACATTAATTTTATTTGTAAAAAAATCTTATTTGGAATAATTTTATTGTAGACTTCTTAACAAATAGTTTGGCCTCTTGCCATTTAACTATTATTTTTTATCACAATGGTTCATCAGTCAGGACCTATGTTTAAAGAAGTACAGACAGAATTATTACAAGCATCTAAGTCTCAAATACAAATTAAACCCATAAATTGTTGCACCAAAAAGCCAGGGCTATAACTGTTTGATTTTTAGCTCAGGTGATTTCTTAATGGAAAATTCACAAGTAGAACAATTTATAAAAAGCTTCACTAATCAAGAAATATTTCCTCATACATAAGTAATGATGCCTCAGAAGTGAGCCATTTTTGAAATAGTAAGCAATTCATGTTGGGGATGATTTTAAAGTTTCATGAAATGGAACAGCACCAGAAAATCAGCAGATTCCAATTCTGAGACAGGTGAAGAAAGTTTCTCTAGACTTCATTAAAAGTATTCATAAACTATAAAAATTTTAACAGAATTAGCAATTAAATTATTTATTTCCCCCTTTAGAAAGATATTTTTAACCTATAAATAATCTTGAATACAGAATTGAAGAAGAGGACAGATTACTGGGGTATCTCGGGATTGTGACCCCCATGTTTACTTAAAGAAACTAAAACTTCTGAGGGAGTATTTAACAAAGGGTATTTCAATACTGAACAATAAACTTTTAAACTTAATTCCATTTTTAAATAAAGATACACAGACAATAGAAGACTAAATTAAAAACGGTGATCTTTTAGAACAGCAAAATCATCTTATAAACTTTCTCCTAAACAAAACTTTGTTTACACCATTTTTAACCATTTTCATACAAATGCTGAAACATTGTCAATAAGAGACTTACGACATAGAAATACAGATATAAAAATTATATTCAACTGTTAATAGATTTTAAAATCGCAAACTGCAGCTTTTTAAGCCGATTAAAAATCAAAGAAATTTTATTATAATTAGCAAATTTCTTATTCTAATTTAAGTATATATTTCATAATTAATAAAAGAAATTTTTAAATTAATTATGAATAAAAGAAATTTTTTAATTATAGATTAAGCACTAATTCTACTTAAGTTTTGGCACAAAATTAACTGCTGTGATGCTTATACATAAGTACCAGCAAAAGCGTTGATAATTTTATTTTTAAATAGTTGCACTTAAACGTTTTATTATAATAAGTTTTGTGATAATTTTAGTAACAATTGAAATTTGGTTGAGGAAAGAGTTTAAAATATTCTCAAATCTGTATTTAAAAATGAGTAAGAAGTAAAATTATAAATTACGAAATAATCATGACATTTTAAGCTTTCTTTCAATTCTCATTTTAATGGTTTGCTGAAATCTAAGAGTGGAAACATTTGTATGCAAATAGAATGCTCTATTTTTTAAGTCAATTTTAAGTTTTATATCAGCTAATTTTTTATTGATAAATCATTAACTTTCTCAGAATCTAATTATACACAAGTTATATAAATAAAAAATATAATTTTCATAAACTGTATTTATAAGATGTTTTATAATTATCCACAATGTCTTTTTACTTATGCTTAACTTGAATTATTCCATGGTTGTTTTACCAATTTATCTTTTTAAAAAATTATACATTTAAGGATGAATAAGGTAAAAATGCGCTTTAGGTCCCCTCCTTGGCACGTTTTCAAAAACACTGATGCAATGGCGAAAATTCTACCGCTATTTCAAAGTGAAATTTAATTAGCGACCAATGAAAAGTCTAAAACAAACGAGTAATTAATGAACATGCGCGAGAAAATGTTTCAAATTTGTGAGTTGGCGAAGTAGGGGACCTAAAGCGCAGATTAACCATATTCTACAATAAAATATTATCATCTGCAGAAAATATTACTCTTAACAGTCATTAATTTATTTGTATAACAATAACGGCCTCTTAGCAGATATTGAAATTTAATAAGCCAGTAATAATAAATTGAAAATTTTTAATGCATGTTAATCTATTTGCTGAACAATATGTTGAGCCCACATATACATAAAAATTACCAGTATTTACTATGTCAACTACTTAGATGTATTACAAAAAATAGTGACAAGAAAAATAATACAACTACCTATAAAAACTTGAGCACTGACATAAAGATTATTATGTAAATATTATTTAAATTGTGTCAGCCTCACCAATGAAAATTTTTATCGCCAAGATAGTCATCATAGCATACAAGTACTAAATTACCAGCACACCATTATATGCCCATAGAATAATCATCATAATTGGAAACAAAAATAATCACTATTACTGTCATAAATACTTGCATTGTGTATCATTTGAAAAACTTAAAACTTTCAGAAATTGCTAAAAAATGGTATAAACATTTTATTTGGATTTTATAAACTAAATAGGGATCAGATTTATTGAATGGCTACCCATAGCACAATTTTTCTACATTTGGCGATAAATAACATTTCCTGGCAATCCATTTTTTCACACAGGCTATATTTTTCAATATTTTGTTTTATTATTAATTAGATTTCACTGGTACAAAATGGTAGTCACCAAGAATGACCGTACAATAAATTTTTATCAATAAATAGGTATCATTTACTAATGAAACTTAAACACCAAACTTTATTTCTGAGGGTAACTGTTTAGCAATTGCTTTGACGATTAATTGCAGGGATATAATGGAATAGTGCCGAATTTCCTATATTATTACATTATGATTTTTAGTTATTTATGTTAAGTGAGTAGTTCCATTACATTTGTTTTCAAACTGATTGTTGTTTTTCTCATTAAATCCATTTACTTGAGACAAGTTTATCATGATTTTTCCTTTCAATTTTTTTGATGGTAGCTATTTTTCAAAAATACCACATATTTAGAAATAGCAGATTAAATTTTTACATTTTCAGTTTGATAAAAATATCCTAAAGAAGTTGCTACCATGACAGTAATATAAATAAATTATTTAAAATGTCTTGGTAATAAATCTGATATGATACTGAGAAATAGATGTGGTAAAATGTAATTTTGAATTATAAAACTAAAGCTAGTTTTTCAAGAAGTAGTTTTATTATAAATTCTTTTAAAAAGGTTAAAATAAAATAGGAACTAAAAAATATCAAACCTATATATTTTCTCTATAGAAACTACAACATATAGAGAGAACAAATAAACTTATTAAACCTTAATTTATTTCTCAAATAAAATTTTGAGTCGAATTACAAACAAAACTGTTAATATTAACAAATAGTTGAATTTAAATAATCTATTTTAAAAATCATAATATAAACTACACTTAATTTCTATTATTCTGCAATTGATTTAACAAGATTAAACAATAACATCAAAATATACGAAGATTAAAAACCTATTAAGGAACTTACGTCCTTTTTAGAATAACCTTGTGCATCTCTACGATATTCGAAATATTTATATTTTAAATAGTTAAAAGTAAAAATTTCAATAGAATATATTTCAGCATCTCTTATCAATTGTCTTGATAACATTGAAATTTTATGATCTTAAATAGATAACATTATTTAAAACAGGATAACCTGTAAATAATTATCTTCATTACAAATGCAAATAAGACAAAAAATAAATTAATTGATACCTCGTTTGCCAGTATTTTCAGCCATAACTTTAGAACTTTCCCAGGATTCACTATCTTTATATTTAAAAACAAGACATTAAGAACGACAGCCTAAACCATTTCACAGGCAAATAAAAATCAATTTTATCAGAAATTAAATGTCTTAATATTTATTTAAGATCTTAGAACAAGGCCAAAATAACAGCAATGTATCTTTAATTAAAAAGAGAATAAACAGAAATTATTAAACATGGCGTAATCACAAATATCGGCATAACTACAACTCCATCCGGAAATCAATCGTTGCCGTTTTGAAAATCTAAAACATTTCTTTTATTCGAATATTCCATCTTGTAAAATTTAAATCATATTTTTAATTACAAAGAAAGTAATTTAAACTTATAAAATATAAATTATTACGGAAAACTAGATTATTCTCAGTTTAGGAAATAACCTGGAGGTAAAGCGTAGTTTTCATATTCAAAAAAATAAATGAAGGTTGTGATACCGGCGAAGCTCGGTGACACTCGGCAAAATTGGGCGAAAGACCAGCGAAGGAATGACGTCAGAAAACGTCACAAAATAGTCATTTGGAGCTTATACCTCATGGTAACATTGTCTTCCATTAACTTGATTAAATTTTCTTTCGAAGAGAAGCAATTTTTAATAAATAAATATAGGTTTAAATATTATAAATTGAAAATAATCCATATTTTTTAAAAAAATAATTTAGACAGTTTATTAATTTCTTGAATTATGTAGATCAAAGATTTTTGTGAGCATAGAGCAAGGAGCCTCACAAACATAGAACTTCTCCTAGCTCTATGTTTGTGAGACTCAAAAAGAAAAAAAATTATTTCGAAAAATAGAAAAAAAATGTTATTATTCGAGTCATATATTTTTCGAAGAATTTGAAAAATCTGTAACAGGTAATAATTTGTACTGATTGTTAAGCATTGAATTTTCATGAAAATGAAATGAATTAAAATTCAATCTTATTTTTCTTTCATTTATATATGCCTTGATTAAGATATAATACTTAGCAGCGAACTAATTCATAACGTAATATACTTTATTTAAAATTTTAAAATACTTTATTCTTGTATTTAAATTCAGGGCATTCTTATTATAGAAATACATAACAGTAATTAAATTTTTAATATCATAACTGATTTTTGCATCGTACACATTTTAAGAGGAAAAGTAATGAATAGTACATAATATGTATACAGCTCTCTCTCTCTATATGTATTGTAATAAATAATCTTGAAGCAGTATAGAACAATATTATTTATGAAATCTTCGAGTTAATGTTAAGGTTTATTTATTTATGATACCATGAATATTTCACATTTGTTTTATAGAATAAACTAAAATGAATTAATAAAGAGAAATTGTAAAAAATTATAATTATATTTTGTATGCAAAATAAATTTAATAATAAAAAAATTTTTAAAAAAATTAAAACAGTTAGGAATGCATTACAATTTTCACACAGAAATTTGAAACTTTTTTGACAGAGGAGGAGCTTGTTGACTAAAGTAAGGAAGTGATTAGATTGATTCTCAAACAACTAATTCCTACTAACAAAACTAGTTGCTAATTTTTAAGAAATACTATAAAATTTATTTATTAAAATTTAAAAAAATCTATCATAGATGAAATTAAAAATAAAATTTCCAACAATTTATAGTTTTAATTACTATAAATTTGCATTTGTTGTTAGAATTTCTAATTTCTTTATTTAAGTTATTAATGTTTTAAGCATATCTTTAAAATATTGGGACAGTTTAAAAATAGTTAAAACAATTTTAAAAATAAATTTCAAACGAAAGAAAATTTTTTTCTTCAGAGCAATCGAAACTTACAAAACGTGAAGGTTTAGTCATAATAAAGCTTGTGGAATATGTTTTTAAATTTTTCCATAGACTTAACGTTACAGCTCGTATTCCTTTTAAAATCAGTTCTTTCAGTCTCTCTTAGAGCAACCGCCCCAAAACGACAGTGTAGATTGTATTTTTAAAAAATTTAAATTAACATTTTTCAAAAGCAAAGCATTTAATTTAAAGAAATCTTAGCTCCATTTTTTTTAAATAACTAAACCAAATACTTTACCTCACAGAATCACCTCAAAAATATTTAACAACGGCAACTTAAGTAAAATAAGGCATTTAGTTAAATGAGAATTATCTTTGATATACTATACATTTGCCGAAAAAGTCTGCGTATAAACGCACAGTAGACATTCTAGAGAGAATAAAAGTACATTATGGTGTAAACTTTATATAATTCAATTTTTATTAAATATTTCTTTAACAATTCCTTAAATACCAGTAACAATTTCAGAAAGATAATACATATTGTTTCAAAGTAATAATAATAATAATAACTAAAAAATTATACAAAAAGCAGTCGGAAAAAGTTTGCTTACAGTTACAAATTACAAAAATATTTGGAAATTTATCTATTTTTTTTTAAACCCTCCTTGAACTTGTATGAAATGAAATATCATCTGCATTTATTTTTTACAACTTATTAATTTTAACTCTGGTGGCAATACAACAAATAGAATAAAGAAACCTTTTTTTAGTTGATATGAGACCTCACTACTTACAAGTAGACTTAAAATGGATTCTAAAAGAAAAGAGATTGTTCTGGACGAAAGGAAAATCACCTTAAAACTACGGAATGAAGGTCTCTTCGAGCAATTAGCAAGATAATTGGATACACTCATTCTTCTATCCAAAAAGTGATCAATAATTATAAGTCATCGAAATCTGTTATTTCAAAGCCTCTGAATGGCTGTCTATATAAGCTGACTTTACGAGAAAAGAAATACATCTTGAAATCCATACGTTTAAATCCAAAGATTACTGCATCTTAAATAGTAATTAATATTAGAAAAAGGCTTAAAAAATCTCTTCATGAAGTGACAACACGAAGAATTTTGAAAAAATCTGGCTATCGTGGGCATTTTATTTCAACTGTCAATAAGCAAAAACGCTTAAATTTTACATCTGAGAAAAGTAATATTCTCTGATGAAAGCAAGTTTTACATTTTTAGCCTCAAAGGACGTAAACTGGTGAGGAGAAAACAAAGTACGACTTTTGAGAAGCAAAATCTTGAGTCTACAGTTTAACATGGTGGAGTTGGCGTAATAAGTTGGGGTACATGGCAGCAAGTGGATTAAGTCTATTAACTTTTATAGACTCCACATTAGATCATATGAGATATCTAAATATATTAAAGAAAAATTTTAAGCAGAGTGCACAAGATTTGAACCTTAGCGATGACGTTTAGTTTCAACAAAACAATGATACCAAACACATTGCCCTCAACGTAAAGCTCAAGTTGTTGTACAATATCTAAAATTAATTGCATATTCCTCTACGATCGACAGATTTATACCCCAATGAACATTTATAGGACTCATTGGAACACAAGATTTGGCAACATAACTTACTGCACAAGACTTGCTGAAAAAAGGGATTATTGTGAAATGGAATAGTATTTCATTTGCGGAATCACCCACGCTATTCCACTCTATGATAATCGATTGGAAGAGGTTCTTAGACATATAGGTTTTCAAACCAGATATTAATGTTTAATTGACAGTTTATGGAAGTTATGTTTTAAACACTTTCTCATTTGTACGCAAACTTTTTTCTGACTTCTTTTTGTGTAACTTTTAATTCTTATTATTACATTGAAACAATGCGTGCTATCTTTCTGAAATTGTTACTGATATTTAAGGAATTATTAAAGAAATACTTTCTATAAAAATTGAATTAATGTTAACACTATAATGTACTTTTCCTCTCTCTGGAATATTTACTGTGCGTATGTATGTAGACTTGTTCTGGCAAGTGTATCTAATAAAATTCTTAAATTATTCACAATAGCATTATGCATTTACTTCTGTTAATATTAATAAAAAAAAAAGAATAATTTCATTATTTCTTTACATTCAATATACGATAAAATTAGTAAATGTAATTTCAGTATACCCAAAATTAAAGAAAACTATGAGTTGTTAAATCTGTAATTCAAAATTAAATCTGAAGAAATAGAAAATTAATATATTATTTTCTTAAGCAAATTAAGAAGGATTTTCAATAGTTAAATTTTTGTAATAATTATTAGATAAGGGAGAAACAGTTGTCGTTTCCCCATATTTAATAAAATATGGGGAATAACTTTGTTGTTGAATTTATCCATTAGTTGCAAAGAGAAAAAATTTTTCTAACCATTTAGACTAACCATTAGAAAAATTTTCGCACCTGGCAATAGCGAAAATTTTTCTAACCATTAAAAGGTAAAAAAAAGGTGAAAAATGATAAAATTAGAATCGATTAAATATTAGTTGCAGATGTTTTACTTAATAATTAACATTAAATATCAATTTATTTCAATAACGTAAGTGAAATTTTCCACTTGTATTATTCAAATCCAGACATCAGCTCAACATTTATTTGATTCCAGATATAAAGATCCATGTTGTAATTAACTCAAAGAACATAATGGAAGTCGTAATTAAAAGTATAGTTAACTTCACATTCTATTTCATCCAACATGTATATTTCGAGGCAATTTCAATCATTTTTATGGAGAAAAGAACATGATTAAGTTTATAAACTTATTTATTAATTAACACTATTTGATATTTTAAAAATCAAGCTGCTATTTTTTTTTTTTTTTTTTTTTTTTTTTTTTTTTTTTTTTTTTTTTTTTTTTTTTTTTATACATTTCTTGCTTTAAAATGATGGTGTGTTATTACACGAGATTGACCACAAATGATTATGTGATCAAAACTAAGAATTTCTAATGTAAATTATGAATGTTGTTTTCATAATTTATTTTTAAACTAAGTTATATTTACTTTTTAGAATGCAAATCAAGAAATATTTGGTATATGTTATTTTCCTCATTTCATTTTTGCTTGTACGCCATTTTGATTTAGGCAACCATTTTCTTTAACGATGTGAATGCTCATGTAGCTAAACATAAACAACTGAGCCCCAATTCAACCCGATTTTGTAAAATTTAACCAAATTTTAATTCAAAATTTTTGAAATAACTGAAAAAGATTCTAAAATTAATTGCTTACTTGGTAAAACCAAACTTTTTATGGTTACTTTTGGCGAACTTCGCGGTTTATTTTTAGCGCCATTTCTGTTCATGCCGATTACAGTGCTAACAGGTATGGTTGAACGTTCAAAAATAACGCAACATCCGTTGGATTTTCAAAATTCTAAAAACGATAAACCAATCAGAGCCTCGACTGGATCTAAATCAATCATAACACGATTCGGTTTTGCCCAGCTTGGCAATTACTCGCGATCACAACTTGGCAAGAATCAAAGGGGCATCCTAAAGTATAGTCTAACCGCTTATTTTTCTACTTGAAATAAATGTTTTGGAAATATATGTTACTATTGTGTATAAATATGCGTTAAAAATTTTGTGTATAATTGGGAAATAAGGTATGAAAAACACTATAGTTAGAAAAACTTTCAGAATCAAAATATTTTAACACTAATAAAAGAGAATTCAAAGAAAAATGAATTATCTTGTTCGTGTCACATCCGATTTCGGCCCAGAACTTGAACATAGCAGAAAAATGGCAATAATAAATGTACTAATATAAAATAAACACACACAAAACATGTGCATTGCGAAAGGGAAAAATGTATCCAATGTATACAATTCTTAATCTTTTTCTCTTATTTAAACTTTAAAGAAAGAAATACATTTTAATATTTAAAATGTACATTCGTGTAAAAACTATTAAAAAAATGTGATAAATTTCATTGCAATCTCTTTCTAATAAATATATATATTCCATAGAATAAAATATTCCATTATTTTCAAACCTAATTTTAGAATTTTTACAGTCAAACATGATTTAAATCATACATCAAATATTTATTGTTACAAAAATTCAACAATCTAGTTAAGAACGAAACAAGATTTCAGTCTCTAGATTATAGGGGGCCACCCAACCTGTCTAGTGGTTAGCGTAACTGAGTACGGATGGGGAGGACCTGGGTTCGAATCCCGGCTCGGACATGGATGTACTTTCTCTTTCTTTCTCTGTGTGTTTCTTGTCCTTTCCTCAGATCATGGATGAATGTGGCCCGCCCTATGAACGGGTTTGTGGTGGTGTGGCGTGGGCGATTCTACTCGTACCTCCGTGACTTGGTTTACAGGTGCCCACCGGGTAACGATAAAATGAGTAGCAGCTTCCGGTATTTTTGCTGAAAATGGGATAATGTTACTTACTTGCTCAAGGGTGCCCACCATTAGAAATAAAAAAAAAAAGATTATAAGGGAAGAATTTAAATGTATGTTTGTATAAATGACATCATCCATCGTTCAAGATCCTATTGGTCAAGCCCATTCCAATTAACTACAAAAAAAAAAAAAAAAAAAAAAAAAAAAAAAAAAAAATTGAGGCTCTGTAAAAACTGCAAGATAACTTAATTCCATAATAATTTTTGACCGTTTTCTTATTTTATGTACACAGGTCCTTCATCACATTTAAAAGATCCTAAAATTTTGTTCAAAAATAGATTTTATCATCAAATTTCCACGGTAGAAAAAACAAATGAGAAACAGTAATCATATAACTATTAAGATTATAAGAATATAATGTTATGTTGATTACCCTTAAAATTAATAGAGTCACTTTCTAAAGGTTCATGCGAGATATATTATCTTTGCTTTCTGTGATGAAAGAGAAACTGACAAACATTGAAGCGAAATTTTTCAGAAATAAAGTATATATAATAATAATAATAAAAAAAATACTGGTGGAATTAGAAAATATTTCAAAATAAGTTCTAACAATTCAAAAGTTGAATTTTTTAGTTATTAAATTATAGAAAATGTTTTTATCTCCTGTCTGAAAAAATCATGTCATAATGAGCTATTAATGGTTTCAAAAAATACAAAAATCTATGGCTTTTTTTTTGAAATCCTTATTTTTATCGTTCATATTTGGATAATGCAGTTCAAAACAAAGCCATTTTACCGGAATTTCTTATAGACATGAAGAAAAATGGTAAAGGTCGATTAGGAAAACAATATTTCATCAAATTGATAATATATCTCATTGGATTAAAATATCTGTGAAATAAATAACGAGCAAGTTAAGGGCTATCATTGATAAAGATGTTACAAAAAGTCTCAAGTATATATATTGCGGAAAATGTAATAACACGGATTTCAAAATTCCATTAACCAGATGAAAGTATGTATGTTGTTCATGATCTTATTAAATATATAAATCCATCATATAGCATTTAAAGACTGCAAGTTGGACAATGTACTTAAAGATACATTGTCCAACATGTACCTTTATGTTCAGAAATCGGATGAAAGTCATACCAATAGAGAATAGTATGATAGCTGTATACCGCATAGCGAGAATTTCTGCCTTCGCAATTAAGCTATGTCACTATTACAATTAATAGAAATAGTCAAAGTAAAAGGGCTTTCGCTAACAAATATTTTATGCGTGTTTTTTTTTTTTGCAACGACAATTTTCATCATTGATTTGAATCATCTCATTTTGTTCGATTGCTAAAATATCTAGATTTGTTAATTTCAGATAATCAATATATCTTACTATTTAATTAGTTTCAATTCAAGGATTTTTTTTCACCACATCACTGATACTACAGTAACACCACTGCGATTACGGATAAAAAAATGGGCAAGAAAAGTTTGCCCATTTTTTGTGAAATGGGCTGTGAGTGGTGAAAATTCATCAATAATAATATTAAAAACTGCTGAAATGTTATCAACAGACAAAAAGATTGTACAACAAAAGAATGTATATGAGTGCCCAATGTGGAGTTTGATTATTTAGCTTCTAATTCATGATTTGATAAATGGTTATATTTCGGTAGTAATTAAGATTTTGTGGGCTTCATACGAAGTACACTTTGACGTTATTAACCATAAAGTGGTTGTTTCTTTCGTTACAGTTGAGCTCATGTGTACGTCACTTTATTTTACTTATAATTGGTCTGTGAGTTAAATAAATAATCGTTTTCACCACTAATGTTGAATATACAATTTTGTCCACCCATCAAAAACAAGTAAATTTGTCAGTGGGATGAGCTCTTCAGTGAGCAATTAGAAAGAAAATTTTGGCCAATATGTTAGTGGGATTGGTTATTTTATATATTATTGGAGATTTGTCTCTCTTAATACCGCTATTAAAAAATACTCATTAATGAAATTAAGTAAAGATAAATTTATTTCATGTAACATGTAAAGCATATTAAATATTAATATTTGATTGTTTATGCTAGCAATAAATAAATCATAATATCCATTTTATGGTTAGTTTAAATCCGCAGGGACAGTTTAAATGTTTTTATTTTCGTTGGCAAAGTTTAAAATGTTCAGGTCTGATTCAATTTAATACCTTGTTATTGCGGTATTATTTAAAGCATGAGTATTATGCTTATGAACTTCTCTCAGTGAGTATTTTCGTAAGCAGAAGCACAATTTTCATGATTTTTCATCCTATAATTTATTTCAAGATATGTTTTTATATTGTGCATTTTATAACTGATACATCCCATTCCGTAAATCTTGGGTTCAAGATTTTGTTCTTGAGATGTTGAAATGCTCATAGATAAGGTATTCTTAGGTTAACACCTCGTCCAGATAGCGTAACACTTAAGGATGAAGCAAGCAAAATTCGGTATTAACTGTGCAAATTAAATTCTAGAAGACATTTTAAATATAGTGGCTGTATTCACATGTCGCGAGGAAATTTAGAAGTCTTCCAAGCACCTATTCAGACACACGTTGTTGTACCAGCATACTTATCTGTTCTTAGCCAAGAATTAGGCTCTACTAGATAGTGTAAGCATCCATATGGTAATCTTCATAATTTAGAAGCAAGGATCAAGCAGAAGATTTCGTAATATCTTCCTTCTTGACTTCCACTCCCAGATGTTTAATGTAACTTGGATGACGCAGGGACCACCACCTTACGTGCCCAAACTGCTTTTAGTGACTATGATGGATCTTCGGTTAATTCGTGATTCAAACTCATTACCTTCTGACTATGAGAATGATGCTCTAACCGATTAGGAAACCATGGCTTTATCCTGATATATTTACAAGCAGAAGGCAGAAACGCAAACTACCAATTAACAGTAATTGAGATCAAATTCTAGACAATTCATTTTCACCCTGTAGAGCACCGTCTTCACACAAGCATCAATTTAACTTAGTGTAGCTTGGACAATAGTATTGCACATCAGAGCAAATGTACATTTTGAAGGCATTTTTCTTATATACGGCGTTTTTAATAACGAGTCCTTTCTTCCAGAAATTATAGTACTTATATATTATATTTGCTAACTTTCCTTCAAGTATGTATTCAAAAATAAGTTTTTGATACAAGTAGACAAGAATTTAAATTTAGCATAGCCAGTTGAAATGACGAAAAACCCATAAATGTACATTCAAATTTGTTTTTATTTGTCATTATTTTGAGAAGTTTAATTGAGGTTGCATTTTTCATTCATTCCCAATATCATTGAGAGCCTTAGAAAGGCATATTTCGGCGAAATTATGGTGCTGCGGGAATTTTTTCTAGAATTTTAGCAGTCATTCTCTTTTATAAAAAAAAACACTTTTCGTTTTGGGCGATAAGTATTCAGTTCTTTCGATGTAAAAATATGATTCTCCCTAATTCCTCTTGCAGATTCATAAAAATATGAAGTAATTCACACAAGCTCATCTAAGAATTTTTGTTTCTCTTCTAATATTATTTGTAAGGCATTGATTTTCTTGCTATACTGATATAGGTAAGGACATTCTATTTAGCGAACAAATAGTTTTGAGTGACATTCCCTTAACGAACTACTATTTGTCACTTGCCAAATGTATATTCAATATAGAGTGATCTTACTGGGCACAAAAAATAGAACAATTCAATGTCACATGAGCAAATGTATGCAAAAGTTATTCAGACATATGTAAGCAAAAATAAGCAAATGACTTTTTCCTTTTGGATAATCAAGTAAGACTTTCGGTTTTCACTATTGTGATTGCATACATATTAAGATGACAGTTAAATTATCAGCAGAAAAATTTTTTATAAAATGGATGGAGCATTTACACTTTCATAAAACTACACCACAATACTTACTAAAATATGTTTTTAAGAAATACAAATTTTAAATTTCTATAAAGCTTTTCTTTGAAATAAAAAGCATTCAAATGAGAATAATCAATACAAGATTTTAAACAAACACACAAACGTTTATTTGGAACAAATGGAATAATCGATGCCTTATAATCTTAATACACAGAAAACAATTTCAGTAGTACAAATGCAATATTTAATTCACATATTACATAAAAAAGATTGAAAATACAATATAAAAGTGGGAAAATCAACACTTTCCCCTATAAATTATTAATTTGCATACAAAAATTGTTAACTTATTAATTTCCATCATTTTAAAATTAATAATTTGTGAGACATTACTTATTTTGAAAAGATGTCGAGCTAAGTTTTTTAATAAATTCGAGTTAGGAGGAAAATGACAAATCAAACGTTTAATTTAGAACCATAATTTTATAGGAAGATTTGAAAATCTCTATCAATTCCAGTACTCCTGCAGTCATTATAACTTAATCTTTCACTCTTATTACTTCAAACAATATTAAATGCAATCATTTTCACAAAATATGAAACATTATGCAATATTTAAAATAAAGTTGGAAATTTAAAAAATAACAATACATAGCTATTATTTTACAGAATTTTCTCATTCTAATAAATTTATAAATAAAATAATTGATGCAAAACCAAAATACTTAATGATTGAAAAGTAAAAATTCACATTTAAATTAAATAAGTAATTTAATTTAAATGTGAATTTTAACTTAAGATTATGACTCTTCCACATAAAAGACAGGATAAGACGACAAATAAAATAAGAAAATTTTCGCTTTATTAAAAAAAATTCCTCAGTCAATTTTTGAATTATATAACTGCTGTAAAAAGTAATTTCATTTTCATTTTATGAGAACTGAAATCGTATCAACCTCGTTGACCCACTGCATGAGATAACGGGCATATTATGCTCATGACAGTAATGGATCATTTGATCACATCATGAACCATGGGACAAGTATTCTTTTATAAGAAAGTCTTAATCCAATAATGAATATAATATCATCCATTTTTGAAATAAGAATTTTCTTGCATAATTTGATTAGTTTAGCTTTTCTATTGACGCTATTATTTTTTTTCTAGTTGTTCTTCTGAATGTCTTTTAAAATATTTTTACATAGAAAGGACGTTATAAGCCTTATTTCAGGTGTTGACAGTCAAAGAAAGCTTCAGATGGTGTCCTTTTGATCCCATATGATAAACTCTACTTTTCATAAATTGTATGAAATGAAGCCTTTCGCAACAGTAATTAGATTTGTTGTCCCGGATTCAAGTACACAGCAAATTTTTAATATTTTGATTATGTCTTTCGAAATTGATTTGACTTTGTAAATAGCTTGCCTTTTCATGGCCAATACTCACATTCACTACATTATTGGATAATTCCCTATCATTTCAGATTTTAATAAAGATGGGATTTCCAGTAATTACAATATGTCCACTAGGTTCTATGGTAATTCTTCAATTTCTTTAATGTTAAGGGTTTGAGAACTACAATTTTGTAAAATGGTCATAATACACCAATAAATTTTTAATTTTTTTCTGGTTAGACAAAATCAATAAAATTTATCTGGCTATAGGGAATTATATCAGAAAAATTTATGGGACTTTAATAAGATCCTTCTTAATATCTTTTTTAAGGTTCACAAAGGTGGATATAGAATTCAGTACCATGACATGTAATGTTATCATATTTTGTTGAAAGTTCTTTTAACATTCTATCATGTTCAATAGCCAAATGAATTTCAGAAAGTACTCGAAATAACTTAGATACAATGCTGTACAATATTAATGCCTTCTTTAACAAGACAAAAGATATTTATCATCACAATTATCCCATCTTAGCAATTTAACAGCCAATAATTTATGCATTCCTTTTTAATAATCATTGTTTATTGTACATAATTTATTAGCTTTTAGTAAGAAGTTTCGATTAAGAGAAAAAAAATTTTTTTTTGCAGCATTAAATCAAGTTTTGGATAATTCATTGCCTAATGTTTGTATTAGATCCATAAAGCATTATTCCTTCAGCAATACAGCTTACATCTCCCTTTTCATACAGCAGAGTAAAGAAACTAATTTTTTGAACAAATTTAAGTAAAATTGCATATTTTGACACAAATAATAAAATGCAACTCATAAATTCTAAGCACGAGGTACGCATTAAAAGACACTGCCTTATTACTGACACATTAAAAGTCAGCACCTTAAATATTTGAAATGAATTGGAAATGCAATTCCTGATTTGCCGGCTTCTCATTTGCAATTCCACAGAATGTCTAAGAAATGTATGAAATCTGAATCGTTTTAGATATTGCCAATAACATACACACACACACACACACACACATATATATATATATATTATACTATATATATATATATATATATATATATATATATTCTTGTTTATATTTATCAAATTTAAAATAATAATAGTCAACACATTATTTAGTAAAATAATATAAAATAAAAATAACACAAAATAACATTAATAAAATGTTTATTTCTTTTCATAACAATATATTATACATTCCATCAACTAGTAAATAATTTGAAATATTTTAAAACAATATATCAGATCTTCAATATTAAAAGAGCATCAATAAAGTAATGTAATAGATTACAAATTTTCATTATTAAAGCAATTGGTCATTCAATATTTATTCTATGTTAATATAAACTATTTATTTTCAAATTTAAACATATTAAACACTTGATTTTCAAAATGTGACATCTTACAGTAAAAAAAAGAGCTTTGAAATGGTAACTAAAATTATAATTTTATCTCAAAAGTTTAACTGATTTCTTAAAAGAAATTGGAAACAGCCTCTAGACAAGTTAATTTAAAATTTATAATTCAAGAAAAAAAACTTATTCTACTAAACATAAGATTTTTATATTTTTTAGTACATACATAAAGCATTTCAGTTCAAATAAGTGTAAATAATAATAAAAAATATTTAAATAAAAACACTTCTAATCTTAAAACTTCTAATCTTCACATTTAAAAATCTCAAACTTTCTTTTAATAAAAAGATCCTTCAATTAAATTTTTTTTTTGAAGAAATTAAGATCATATAGAAATATTATATTAATAATTTATTTCAGAAGGAAACTTCAATATTTTTTTCATATAAATATTTTATGATTAATTTTAAATTCATTTAAAAACACTAAAAAATATAAATTTATTTCTTTTATTATAAAATATAAAAGTGCTTGTATGACTCAATTTTAAAGAGAAAAATATAAAATTTGTGTGATTCGATTTTAAAGAGAAAAATATAAAGTTTTACCATTGTATATATTTATCAAGTAAAAAGGTAATAATAAGCAGCATTTCACTTATAAATAGTTCTCTTAAATCATTTAATTACTTGTCAAACTTTAATATAGTTAAAAACTACTTGACATTTCCATGCTAATATAAACTATTCTTAAACCAAATTAAAATTTTAAATCAAATCAATTTTATTGTAACACAAATATGATCAAATAAATAAAGTGACTAACAACTAATGAAAATTAGTAGACGTAGCATATGAATACTGAAATAAAAACTAATTTGAATATACTGTGCTTTTCTTTGTAATTATTATAGGAGTTTGTAAAAGGAGCAGAAATTTCTGAAGTCAGATCATTTAAAAAAGTAATAAAATGTATATATATTGTAAAATAATTTTGTACAAAAATAATTTATTTGTATAGTGAATAAAATATTTAAAAAGAGAAAAATTAAGCATGTACTTTCTTATAAATAAAATCACTAGGGATTACATGATTTATTCTGTGTAACAATCAGCACACATGCAACTTGTTAACAAGTCATATAATGTTAGTTTTGTACTACATTAAATATTAACCAATATTAACATTTTATATAAATATTAAATAAAAATTATTATATGTCTTTTAAGCAATTTTGAACTTCTGGAATAAGATACCATAAAAATGCACCATCACATAAATATTAAATTACCTTTTATGCTAAATAAAAAAATAAATTAATCAATATTTTGATTTATGAATTAGCAATATAACTATTGCCTAAGTGTACTCGTGGTATAATGAAAATAAATGCATATCACAACGTTCTTAAAATGAGATTCTTCTTTCCTTTGCTTCAAAAAAATTTATGAAGATTCAATGTGTTTTTTGGCATATTTTCTTTTTCCATTTTCATTTATAATACAAACATGCTGGAAAAGTAAAAATAAATTTGAGATAAATAATAGAAATACATAACCATTAAATTTACAAAATAAAATTAAAGAGAATTCATACATATATTTGATATTTATATTGAATTCTATTTTTAAATGACTATTGAAATTAGCTTTTTTGGCACTGGAACATAATTTAGGGTTTGCTTTTAAAACTAGATAATTATTAAACTTTTTATATATACAGTATTCAATGACTTTTTATAAATGCACTTAATGTATAGTCTAAATATGTTGTTACATATGGCTTTATTGGAAAAATCAATCTGAACATTCAACAGCTAAAGTAGCCCAGAACAACAAATATTATAAACATAACAAACATTAAAAAAAAAAAAAAAAAATAATAATCAGAGCAAAAACATGAGAACAGAAGTAAGAATTTAAATTTTTTTTAGCAAAACACAAAAGGTGAAGTCTTTAAAAGGAGCTGATGAAAGTTCCAATGTTTCATAAAGTTTTTAGAGTTTGAATCAGGGTAGTAAAAAAATGCTTTTTTTTTCAAACAATTAGTTTTTAATTATTATATATAAACTTATTTAAACTAAATCATTTAAAAAATATTCATAATTCAATCCTAGGACAAATAATCATAAATTTGTCAATATATGAAACCACAGAAATAAGATAAAACTTCAAAAAGAAAATTTTTATTTCATGCAACTTAAACAGTTGAATAAGATTGCACCTTTGAAATCAATTTAATATCATAATACCTATCTTAAATTAGGATTGTGTGAAATGAATGATACATAAATTACTTAAAAATCTCTTTTTTAACCATTTTAGTCAATTATAAGGTAGTTATTTTAAAATACAGGCAATAAATTAGTTTAAGTAAATCTGAACGGATTCTAAAAAACACAATTCAAATTTCTAGTAATCCCAAATTATAACATCCTAAAAATTTAAATATTTATCTAAATACATTAACTTAAATTTATACTTACATTTAAATCTCTGAAGAACTCATTGTAGTCCAGAGCATAACCAACAATAAATTTATTGGGAACTTCAAACCCAATGTCTATGAAATAGTAACAAGTTTCAAATAAGTTTAAAAATGAAAAATTCATATATCAATTAAATGCATTAATCATTAAATCTAACAGAAATGAATTTTAATTTCATAGTTTTTATACATAAATTTTTTTATTTAAATTGAATTAAATATGCAATTTTATTTTAAAAAGATTGATAAAAATAGGAAATATAATTAGATTTTTAAAAGTATTTTTGATATTTTGTTAATATCAATCTCAAAACATATTTTATTGTTTTTTTAAACCTAAAAGAAGGTAGAAACATTTCTTTAATTCTTTACACCAATTAAAAATTTTTATGTATTTAAATATCACTTACAAAATCATTACAATTTATAAATTTAAAATATATTATAAATGAGAGTAATGATAAAAAATAGAATAATTATAGGATCATATAAAAATCTACATTTGGAAAAACAAACATTACCACACATGAAAACACCATTATTCATCATTTACAATAAATACAACATCAACTCAACGATCAAGGAAGATTTCATGATATATATATAAATTCATATTCCCCAGAATAAATCTACATTTCTTTATAAAAAATTTAATTTTTTGCTATTACTAATTTATGATAATGTATGAATAATAAAATATTTTTCTTAAAACATGAATTTTGGCAATTAAAGTTAATGCTGTACAATTAATTAGAACTTATTTTCATATCTATATGGTAATTTTATGTAGGATGCCAATATTTATGCTACTGTCAAAATTATAAGTTTATTAATTTGATGAAAAAATACATTTATCTGAATATAGTTTAAACTAATTAAACATTTTTTTTAAAAATTTGATAGAAGCATTTAATGACATTACATAAAATTAAAAAAAAATTAATACTGTAAATTAGCAATTTGCACTGAAAAATTTCATGCAAAGTTAAAATTATGAAATTACTGTTGATTATAATTAGGAATATTAAAAATTTAGTTATATATATATTTATCATGAGGTAAAAATATAAATATATTTCTATGATATATACATTAAAATAATTTTCTCAATCTTAAAGTCTTGAAAAGTACATGTATATGAATGTACAGCTTGAAATTAAGAAGAATATTCAATAACCTAAATTAAGATTCTATCTTCTATTTTAATTGTTAATATACTTTTAGAGATGTTAAATGTTTTTGCAAAATATTTATAGAAGTATTCATTAAGAATAATAATAATCCAAAGTTAAAAAGAAACATATTTTTGATCTGAAAATGAAACATTGACAATTGAAAGAAATTTAAGTGAACTGAAATGGTAATAATTGTAGTGCCAATATTGTAAAAATACTTGAAGTTAAACTAAATGATATCTTAGAAAATTTGAACAAAATGACTTAATTCTACTAACTGGTGAGTAAAACCACTAGATTATTGAGTTGAACTGGATTTCATAAGATTACTTTTAATTAATAAGAAAGTTGTGGCACTAAGGCTCAATAAATATTACAATTTTAGTATAACATTATATAAATATTACAATTTTAGTATATATTACAATTTTAGTATTTTTTAGATTTGGTTGTAATTAGATTATAGATCAAAGAGTTGAATTCATAAATCTTATATTTTTTAAGACATGGTAAATCAGTATTAGAGTTTAATTTTTAAAGCACAAACTGACAAAGCTCAAAATTGTTTTCTAAATTAAGTGAATGAAAAATTCAAAGTAATTCTTAAATTGAGGCGTTTTGAAGTTCATATATTTTATTTTGTACATAAAAAAACACTTTTTCTGCATATTTATATATTAATGTTAAAATGTTTATGAAGTAAGTTGCTGAAACATTTAAAGAAAAATTGCCTCAAAAATTGTTATACTAAATATTTAGTATAACAATTTTTGAGACATAGGTTTTTCAGCTAGATAAATTTAAGAAATAAGAAAAATTACTTTATATTTTTTTATGAATGCATGTTTCTTTATTTCTGTCCTATGCCACAGTAAAAATTTTTTTTTTATAAAGACCAAAGTCATTACTAGTTGTAAACAATTATGATATTGACTTTATTGATTTAATTACAGTAAAATAAATTACATTACAACAATGTGCAATCCATTTCATTTATTTTAATAAATTTCTGAATATTAAGAAATAAGATGAATAATTAAGAATATATATAGATAGATCCTTAGTTATTGATGGATTTAAGATAAAAAAGGAAACTAAAATATTAAAGAATATGAACAATTTATGGATTCTTTGATCTTTACACACAAATAAAGTTCTACATAAAAATATAAATTTAATGTAGTCAAAAAATACTTACAATCTGGTTTATATCCACTGCTTTTTGGGGTTCTCTTAACAAAAAGGCTACAGGAAATAAGAAAAGAGAAAACAATATATAATGATATGCACATTGCCTATATATATATATATACAAACATACTTTTATATAAATTTGCATGGGGGTATTAAATATTAATATATAATATGCATATTTACACAAAATCACAAAAAAAGTATAAATGTAAATTGTAATTTATAAGCCAAGACTTTTAATTTTAGCAGTGTATCAAATAAATTTTGGATTATATTGTATAACTTCATCTACATAGACCATGCAGCATCTACATATAAAGACAATATAAATGAAAAATATTTAAAGCATTTAAATGACATTTATTAGCTTATGAAGAATAATGAAAAATGTTAGGCAATTTGATGATGAAAATTTTGTAATCCAATTATAATCATTTACTTCTTCACACATAAATCAATTAAATAAATTCAGCAAGAAAATTATTTCAATACATAAAAAATATTTATTTTGTTAAAAACCAAGTTACATTTCTCTTAATGGTTAAAACCTTTAAGTGATTTAGTTTAATAAAACATCATCGTGGAAAAAAATTATGGAGTCATTGAAAACTAACAAAATTTTCTCATTGGTGATTAAGTGGGTTTTATGACAATAGATCCAATAGCTGCACCACAAAAAATTTTCATCACAGATGGAATTTCTTATTAGATATTTCTAAGTATATTGAAAAAAAATTTCGAATTCTTTAAATAAACTATTAAAAATTTAAAGAGATATTTCACTTAAATAAAAACAGTTCATTAAAATTAGATTAAAATTTTTAATTTACATGAAACGGAATGTACTTAATTTACTACAAAAATTCAAAGTTGAGAAACATCACAAAATTAACAGTGCTTTAAAACAAAATATTAATAATATTATAAACTCATTAATTACCTGACCACTTTTATAGATTTGGGGTTAAATTGCTGAAGCAGTCCTAATAAGTTTTCCATTGTTTTCCCAGTATCAATAATATCTTCAACTATCAATAAATTCTAAAATAAAGAGACAAGACATCAATTAAACAATTATGTCAGTTGCTAATAATATCTAATCTGTCATGTTGATTTTCAACATGACAGAAACTATATTAAATTCTCCTAGTTTTAAAATGAGTAATATTTTGATAAAGTTACTATTAGTTAATAAAGAGAATGGCAAATAATTTAAGCAGAAATATTCAAAGAAACTGATAATTTATTTTTCTAATAAGAACAAATAAAATTATTTACAATGAATGACAAATAACCATTTTAAAATACAAAATTTTTAATGTATTCTCAAAAACATGGTAAAATTAAAGTGTATGATTAGACATTAGTAACTTAAACAATTTCTATGAAACATTAATTTTATGATATTTACTCAAAACTGTTTTGTAATTACAATAATAGTTAAAGGTAAATTTACCCTTCCAGCAAGTGTGGCCAGGTTATCGATACCCATAACTTTTAGCTTTCCTGCTGTTTCATTCTATAAGATAAAGATTATAGTTCATTTTTATATAATTAAAAAATTATAATTTTTAGAAAATTTAATAAAATGAAACTCATTAATAACAAAAATCAGTTAACTAAATATAACATTTTTATTAATCAAGCATATATAGAAAATAAAGACTGTTTTCCTATAAAAAATGAAAAACTTTATAATTATAGATTAAAATAATTTTGTTGAATAGATGAAGTCTTTTTTTTTATTTCGAAAAATGATTATCTTTTATATTTTAATAATTTTCATCTTTGACACAAGCTTCAGAATTATAGTTTTTTACATTTCCGCTAACAGTTCATAAAGCCAAGGTCATTACACTGTCTATTTCTAGCCTTTGAAGGCCCAGAAACTTTTTCAGCTTTACAGAAACTAAAAGGTGGGAATTCCAAGAAGATCCAGACTATCAAAAACTTCACATACAAGTAAGTCAACAACTATTGAGTTGCAGAAACAAAATGAGACTTATTCCTCCAAAAAGCATTTCCTTTCTTTAGATAAAATGCTGCAATTTTTTAACTCTTTTTAAACTGGTGCCTTTAAGTATAAAATACACTGAGTACTTAGTTTTATAAAATAATGTTAAAACAGTATAGCACAACAATTTTGAAGCTTGTGAATAAAAGTTTTATATTTGTATACTACAACGATATTAATAAAATATGTACAATAAAAATTTAAAAATATGGTTTGGTTTGTTTGCCTTTCAATGGTCATTTTTTGCTTATGGAAATGAATTAGACCTGTTCCTATGGTTTAAAGTTGATTCCGAACCATTACACACATCGAACCTCAAGTAGGATTCAAGCCTAGAACTATTAAACAGTAAAAGCGCTAACCATTCAGCTCAGCTTAAAAGTAGATGATTATGTAGAAAATAGAAAGAAGTTTCATTATGTAATAAATTTTTTTTATTCCAAACCATATTGCATATTTTATATTTTTATCTGCTAAGCAGTTTTTATTTTCTGGATAACACTTATACAATAAAATGTTTATATTTGTACACTTACACAATAAAATTTCAAGGATAACACTTTTTCTTCAATGGTTTGAAAAATTTGCTTACATAATTCATATTTATCTTTATTTATACAGAGGATAAGTCTATGTGGTATCAATATTTATCAGCAAGAAAGAGAAATTCCCAAGCAAGTGCTTAACATTTGTGATTCCAACATACATTTAATTCTTTACAACTAATTGGATAAAAATGAGTGGATAAAATTATTTGGAAGTCTTTTATATTGAAGTCATTTTACATAGAATTTCTCTTTTCCAAATTATACTAATTTTTAAGAGTCATTTTTCAATAAAATTAAATTTACAAAAGCTTGGATTTCTTTTACATGTTTTGCTTTTTCAAATATACAGAGCATTCTTCATTTTATGAGCTTTTGAATTTATGAACACACACAATTTTACAAGCTAGTGGCTGATTCTTAAAATGATCCATTGTAATTTTAATTCCCATTTACAAATTAAAATTCTTTTTTAGGATTCATGTATCTTTCACTTGTTCTTATTTTTTATGTTATAGTTGAGAAATTTGGATTGGCAAATTTATTGGGCAATCATAAATCCTTTGAATAATTGATAACTAACTGAACTTTTGATGTTAAAATCCCAAATTTTTTAGTTTTGCTGAATTTTTCAAACTTAATTTGACTTCCATTTTACAACTCATGCTTCACAGTACATTGATAGTAGCTTCAAGTTCAAATATTGTAAGGTACTTTCACATAATTATAGCTTGGAATCATTTTAGGAAATTGATATTCAAGGCCCAATGGGTTTGTTAAACTATAGTTGAAATGTTGCAGTAGAAACTATTTCTAGGTCATTTGGATGAACAAGCTTATTAAAGAAAGTGAAATGACTAAAAATAAAAAATATGCAATATGGTTTGGAATAAAAACTGACAACTTGAGTAAAGATTAATTATTTATCCATAAACTTCAACAAAAAATTAACTGTCTGAAATTTTATTTCAAGAGTTTTTGGAATGAGAATTTAGATAATTTTTTCATAAGTATTGAATGATTGACAACATAATGAATGAGAATAAAAAAGAACTTAAATATCAAATAAGAAGCAAATGATAATGCTGTGACTGTCTGCAAAACAAGACGAATGACCTAAAAGATTAAGTTATTTTTTAAGAGAAGAAAATACAGTAAAATGCTTCCTTAAACTAGGGAGGAAAAAAAAAAAAAAGGAAAAATGTGATTCTAAATACTGTATATAAGGTATTTCTTATATAATGCATACAAAGTAATTAAGTAATTTTTGCAAATAGAACTTATCTTATAAATAGAAAGTAATTTAGTAAAAAGAAATTTTGAAATCTGACAATTATTTTACTATTTTACAAGTTCTCAATTTAAAGAACAATTTTACCAATCACAATGAATTTGTTAAATTACAGTAGGTGTTTATTTTTATGAAATGTATGCATATTGACTTTAGAAATACATTGTAAAATTTTTTTAGCATGAAGTCTTGAAATAGCATGAATTTAAATTCCTTATAAATAGTGTGAGTCGATAATTATTTATCTCTACTCTGATTTTCCAATTTTGGCAATGATTTCTTGAATATATATATTTGATTAGGTTGAGTATGAAACGCTGAAAGTTTTCTGTAATTTAAGCATTTAATAAGAAAATTGTCAGACTTTTTATTTCTAAAAAATTTGAATCTATTAATAGAAAATCTTCAGTTGAATTTTTAGCTGCTGTTGATGTATTTTCTTCAAAAACATAATGTTAAAATTTTTACATGGCTTTTCCGAGAAAGCATTCAGTATATTGCTCTATATAAATTGAAATAACAAATAATTACAGAAAAATATATTCTTTTAAATTTTTATTAGAGAATTGTAAATAAAACAAATATCTAACACATCTTACATGTACATTGTAGTATTTCTACAGCAGCAAATTAAATCCTTTGTAATATGAATAACAAGATGATATACATAGATTTTGTTGAGATAAGAAATATTATATCTAAATATAATTTAAATATTGTTTAGACTCACAATATTTACTATTAAAAACAAAATCAAAAGCAAAAATGAAACTTTAAATTGAAATGTACTTGAAAGTCTTCCCAATTCAAGTACTTTAAGTAATGTTTCTATTATATTTGTAATACATACCTCATAACTTTTTAACCGAATAAAGTCCACAGATATAGGTCCAGTGCGATCATTGACATTTCTTACATACTGTTTGATTTTATCCAGTAGATCAGCAAAAAACTTATAGCCACCCTTCAGTACGCAGAGAGCAGTGAAAGCCTGATCTTCAAAATCTTGAGCAATGTCCCTTGCCAGTCGTTCAATTCTATAGCATTAACAAATAAAACTGCATTTAAAACAAAACATTAATAAGTAAAATTGCCATTTAAATAATTACTGCCTACCTGTCAAGAATAAGACCACAAGGAACTAAAACTCTATCTAAGTCAGAATTATAATGACGGGGGATACAAAAGGACTCCAAAGGATATCCCTCCTCTTCATTACTTATCTAATATAAAGAAATATATGCTAAATATGCATAATAAGAAAATACATAACTAATGCAGAATATTCACAAACAAATATTAAAGCAAAACATATAAGCCAGCTAATGATGATTAACAAAATACTTTTTAGTATTTGACTACAAAAATATACAATATTCAACAAAAGAAAAGAATAAGGCAAATATTTAGCAAAGATTAGGTAATAATCAAATTATTAAATTTTACTCAAATATATATCTGAAGTCAGTTTGGGAAGAAAGAAGATAGTTAAAAATTTAAGTCATTTGAAATTCTCAAAACATATTAATCAGAAAAGCAATGACAAATATTTACAGTAGTAAAAATAAATATTTAATTCAGTTCTTAAAAAAATATAAATATTTAATTACAATAGATACAATGCATTATTATATTAATGTAAAAATGCATTATTGAGTTGTCTTTGAATCAGCCCTTATAATAAAAAAATATGTTATAGAATATCAACGTTTCATATTTTAATTTAAATTAGTTAATTAAATTAGAGTAAATTTAGTAAGTAAAAATTTAAATTTAGGTACCCCATTTCATTTATAAATTTCTGAAATTAATTAATCTTGAAACTAAATTGAAATTTCTGAATCTTATTGAGACAAATTGATTTTTAAATTGATTATTGAAAAACATTGAATACATTACACAAACTATTGCCATTTTTATCACAAAATTTTGTACATTCAAAAATGCTTTGTGCAAATCTAAATTCATTAAAATTTATCATTTAAAAATTTGTTTTAATATTTAGACAAACAATATACTTTTCTATTTATTAGTTAGTGGATAGAACTTGATTTAAATATAATTAATTTATACAAGTGGTTCAATTATTTATCAAAAGAGTAAAAATTTTATTAGAGATAATGACTAATACAATTCAATAAGAGTTTCATGATCTCCCACAAAATATTTTTTTCATTAATATCAGTACAACCATTACAAAATCGCATAGTTATAATCTTTATGCACTCATTTATTAAACAATTTGTATTTATCATTTTCTAGCTGATATTCACAAATTACTTAGTTTTATATTTTTGTCATCAAGCTTAATTAAAATTTTCTTCAACCAATATTTGCAAATGAACTGTGGTTATGTTTTTAAAATTTATAAAATGTTCCTGGTTTTATAATCAATTAATGAAAATGTTTAAAAATTTGACATTTTCTGAATGAATATTAGTAATTTTTCATATTAGAAAAAATTTAGTTGTTCCAATGAAAATACAATTATAATAATTCAAGAGCATAGCTTCATTTTATTTAAAATAATTGAATAGTTAGCATCACTGCAATTTTTTAAGCTGAACAAATTTCAAATAAAAATATTTAAATGGAAAATTTCTTTTATAATTACAGGTTATATGCTAATTCTCCTTAAATTTTGTAGCAAAATTGACTGCAGTAACATTAATATGTAAATAAATGAATAATAAATTTCACGTTTTTTTTTTAAACATTGAAAGTATTTGTATCCTAATAATTTTTAAGGATGTCATACAATTAAGACTTTCTAAATCTAAAACAAATATAAAAAAAAGTATTTACAATTTTTAAAAATTGCAATGATTTAATAGAATTACTGGAATAAAAAGATACTTGTGTATTATTACAGATACTTATAGTTGGATAAGCCCTTGCTCAATTTTCACATACAGAATGATTTGTTGTTTTGCACATCTTAGATAAAACTAGTATCTTACTTTTAACACATTATAGCTATCTTCACTTAGTTGTACTACTTTATTTTCACATTTTTTGTAATTAAGTGTCAAGTATTTTAAGGAAACATAGGTATCTGTTTAAATATTAATGAAATAATTTTTATGCAAGGTTTGGTAAAAATGTGCTTTGGGTCCCCTGCTTGGCACGTTTTCAAAAACGCCGATGCCATGGCGAAAATTATACCGCTATTTCAAAGTGAAATTTAATTGGTGACCAATGAAAAGGCTAAAACAAAAGAGTAATTAATGACCATGAGCGTAAAAGCACTTCAGATTCGCGAGTTGGCGAGGGAAGGGACCTAAACCGCAATTTAACCAATAAAATAACAAACTTTACCAAAAATATTTAATAATGAACTTATTTTTCTGAATGTTTCCTTTTTCTTATGACAATACAAATTATTAAATTTTGACGGGAGACAAACTATCAGTAATAAAAATCATTAAATTCAGTAATAAAAGTTTGCTATCAGTAATCAGTAAAATATCATTAAAGTAATTATTAGTAATAAAAGTCGTTAAACATTTAAAATCAAAAACAATTTTTATTTGATAAGGAAATAAGAGAATATATATATCAATATTTGAATTTGAAAAATTAAATTAATATAAAATTATCTGATTAAAAGAGTAAAATGGAAAGTTTGAAGTAACATTTAAAAATTTCAAATTGAATACGTATTTCACCAGATAAAAAGAAATATATAAAACAAATTAATTATCATTCCTAACTATATAAAGTTCATAAGGAAAATTTTTAAATAATATAGAAATTCAACAGTGATAATGTTCATAGAACTTAATGTTTTGAGAAAGGAAATATTAAAACTAAATCGGAATAAAAAATTATTCACCGTTATAGATTATAAACTCACCACAATATAATTACACGAATGCATTTTGATTAAAGTTTTGGTTAAATGCTATTTATTGAAAAGGAAAAATAAGAATATTCAACAGTAACACAAAACTATGTTAAATTAAATCAGAATAACTACGATTTGCCGGTCCAAGCTATATAAGTTTTTATTTCCCTGCCACTGTGAGAAATTGATGCCAACCGCAAAATTTATAGGTTCAACATTAATTCTGCCGCCTATCTGATGAAGTGAGAATCAGACTTTATGGAAGAGATTAATACATTATTTCGAAAGTTGAGTTATGTATTTGATACTCATTAAGCGGTTTATCATATGCTATCTTTATTTATTTTAACTCAAAAAGTTTCTGATAAAATGTAGGTTTAGAAATAATTTTCATGATTTTAAGTGTTCAATTTTTAAAAGAGGGAACAGTTTTTTTTTTTTTTATTTTTATTTATTTATTTTTTTTTTTTAACATTGATGAATAGACTTAAAATCAATGTTAAAAGAATTGATAATAGAAACAACATATATTAATCGCATTACATTACTATCACATTTTGAAAGATTCAAAATAATACTGTTATGTTTTCCTGGTTTCACTTTAAATTTTATTTATACGTAGAAGAAATACTGTTTGTTTTATTGAATTATACCTTTTACTACCTATTTCTAAAAAGAAATTCTTAAACATAGCAATCACGTATAGCGATTTTGAATCGCTATCATCAGAAATAAATGTCTTGAATTTTTAAAAAAAATGTTATATTAACTAAATTATACTTAGTAGAGCATCATTATAATTTTAAAACTTTAATTATACTTATGAATTTGAGATAAAAAATATAGTTAAAAAATCAAAACTAGAATTAAATTTAAAAAGAATATCTATCAACAATAATAATCTCTGATATGTAGTATTCAAAATAATTAAGGGATCTTGTAAATCTTTTATAAAATAATGTAATAAGCATTTTTTTTTTACATTTTTTTAACAGAAGAAGAGAATTACAAATGCCATTTTTATCCTTTTTAAGCTTAGCTGTAAGAAAATTTTGAGTTTTACGTCGAAGAAGATGCTTTAGAGGCAGCGAATAAGATATGCCTTTCAACTTAATATAAGGCAAAGCAAAAAAGAATGATCTGCAATCAGTAAGTGCGTTGTTGCGATGCGTGCCATGTCTCAAAGAAGTAATTTAACTAAATTAATAGTTCGGAAAATTGTTGGCTGATTAAAGAAGGACCAAACACAATCCGAAGTAGCAGAAGCCATCGAAGTTTCCCAAAATGTGATTTCCAAGGCCTGGAACATTTTTTCGGAGATTGGAAATATAAGCTGAATATCAGGTCAAAGTTGTAAAAGTGCAACAACACCCAGTGAAGATTATTTTCTAACGCTAATGCCTCGGAGACACCAAAATGTGAATGCCACTCTTTTTTTAACAACAATTTTGTTTGCTTACTGGTATCAAAACTGATACACTATTATGATACATTATTATGATACACTATTATGATATATAACCGGTAAGGTGGTTTCGGACGCAAACTGTCTGAAACCGCTTTCATGCAGTAAAGTTACATGAATGTCAAAAGCAATGAGTAGTCGTACTCGCAAGGAATGGACAAAAGAGCCTGTGAAGTGGAGGAGAAAGGAATGACGTAATATTCTTTTCTCTGAAGAATTCCATTTTTCTCTTCATCCTAATAATAGCATATTTTCAACTGGAGGGAAGGAAGCACTAAACAGAATTCTGAGTTCGTGCATGAAAATGTCAGATTTGGCGCTGAGGGAGTGATTATCTATGGTGACATCTCCATTGATGGGTGGATCAATCTTCATATTATTCGAAATGGAGTTCTGACGGGTCTCTGGCAAAGGAATGAGATTCTCTGGCCTATTGTAGTTTCTTAAACTGCAACTGTTGATGACTTCATGTTAATGGACGATCAATGCAGGCTACATCGGTCTAACTTGGTGAATGATATTTTTTTGGAGGAAAGAATAATAAGAATGGAATAATCAACGTGTTATCATGACATGAACCCAATGGAGCATCTTTGAGACATTCTAGACAGATGAATTGCTGGACGCCTACAATCCCCACACAAGAACTCCAAGAACTAAAAGAGCTCTTCTAGAGGAGTGGGACAGAATATTCCAGTTTCTCATTAATAGCTTTGTTGCCTCGATGCTTCAAAGATGTTCAATATTTCTGGCTGTCCGGGAAAATTATAGCCCCTATTTAAAGAAAAAAAAATTCTTTTAAGAAAACACCTTTTCTTATTTGTCTTTCTCATATGCAGAAAAATGTGTTTTCTATTTTGTACCCAAATGCTCAATAAAACACATTTTTTATGCCAAACAAATGCAATTTTTTTTTTATCTCATATTGCCCTCTACGCCTGTCAATAATGTATCAATCAACCATTCAATTCTCCATGTGCAAAAGCAACCCTCAATCTGAATATCCTTTGATCGTTAAGAGCAATGTATTGAATTTCATTTGCTTTTCTAGCCTTTGATGAAGCAAATTGATCAATTAGTTCATCAATGCCGATCACTTCAAGTTTTTCTTATCCTACACTTAAAAATGCTGAATCATTAAGGTGATCTTATCCCATGGTTGAATTTAAAAATGTCAGAATTAATTTTTATTTAGTAAACGAACGTTCACAGCTAGCAATTGATATTGAAACAGTAAATATAATTTGAAGTGTGATACTCATATTTAGAAAAACATCTTCATACAGCATTTTTACAAAGCAATCTCATTTTTCAGTGACTGTTATTATCGCACGATGATTATTTTAAGAAAACAAGTTGATTTTATTGCTTCAATACATATTAAATATCTTTTAACATTAAATAATTTTTTTTTTAGATTTTACATTAAATAACAGTTGGTTGTTTTAAATGGGATTTGGGATAACACTAAAAAAATGGTACTGTGAAGTAGATTAGTGACTATGTTTCAACTGCATATCAAACTGTAATTCTTAATATCGAATAGTGTACATCTTTAAAAGCTAAAATGCAACCAATATTGGAGTATTCATTGTGATTTTACACATTCAAATGAACACACGCACACTAACATGTGCCCTAAGTTAGGTAATCACAAATAATTTTTCATTTAGTTTCACCACTGATTGCTGTTCGTTTCCTTTTCATCACAAAGCAATCCAGAATAAGTAGTCATTATTTTGATTGGAAGCTACTGTGATTGAATCCAGCCAAAGCAAATTAAATGCAAATCATAATATCAAATGATCATCAGCCAAATACGTATCATAACATTATAAAATTAAAAAGATACATAAAGATTATTCTCTTGTACCTGTAAAAGTCAAATAAATATGCAATCGTCAAAGTAAAATTTGTGTTGCGAAAGTCGTATTTGTAAAATAAATATCCTGTATAGTTAAATGTTTTCCGAAAGCTATTTTAAAAAAGATTATCATGTATGAAAATTGTAGCATATTTTTGTATAAATGTTTTAGAATTCAGAAAAACATTTCAATATAAAAATAAATATCTTCAGTTAATTACAATACATGTACATTAAATATCATACTATAACATTTACTAAATAAATTTCATGCCTGATAATAAATTAATTTTAACTAATGATTTATAATTAAATTTAGTGAGAATTTGTTTTAGTATATATTTTATTATTGTTATCAAAAAATTTCAAAATTTATTTAAAGAAAAATCCTTTTTAGCTGGAATTGTTGATATCATGAATAGGATTTATTGAATAATCTTTTCAACCATTTTAACCCCCTTTAAATATTTCTATGGATTACAATTTTCTTATCAGGTATTTTTAAAATTGCTTCGTTTTTCTGGTAAATTTATTTATGTAAACTTTAACGCCTTTTTAAAATATTTTTCTTTCAACATTTGAAAATTTTGAATTTCATGAATTTTCATATTTAATTAAAACATTGTATATTTCAGAGAAAATGTAATCTTTTTTGTTTTTCAATGCAACAAATGAACCAATAAACAATGCATTTATAAACCTAAAACAGATTTTAGGTTTATAAACCTAAAATAGATTTTTGATAAATATTTATGCCATTTTTCTTTTGTTTCATTTATAACAACATGTGAATATTAAAAAATATATATATATATAATTTTTAAATTATATACAAGCGAATGAAATATGAAAATTAATCTTATTTTAGTTTTATTAAAAAGAGATAATTTTTAGATTAAGAACTATTTAAAATAAATAGATCTTAATTTAAAAATTTCTAATAAATGATCAAAACTAATGCAGAGGAATATTTTTAGTATGAGATTTTTGTAAAATAATTTGTTTCTCATCATAAACTAGTATTGTATTACACTTTACTATGAATATCATAAGGATATATATTATTCATGTGAATGTATATTTTATATTCTTATCCATTGAACTCCGCACTATATTGTTAAACCGTCGACATGGTACATAAGGAAACTCTACCCTCTCTATTTTTCAATTTCATATTTCCCCATTCCTTCAAAAGTTGGGTAATAATTTACATTGGAATTTTTATAGGCACAGGATTATTTCTAGTGATATTGAATCTCTACAAGCGATGAATTGTTAATTAAGCAAATAGTAAGGTAACAATTTTCAATTGAAGTTATAATTCTTACTTGAATATATTCCACCTAAATATTATGTACAAACTTATTTTCTTATTCTTTGCAACTTAAACGACTAAATTGCTCTTAATTATTGACCTGTTACTAATAATCATACTCTTGCAATCATTATCATACTGTTATTAATAATACTCTTTCAAAAATTACCTATATGTAAGATCTCTCTATAGATGCCAACATTATACTTACGCATATGCTAAATTTTTTTATCGATATCTTTTATCGATTTCATATATATATACAATCAGATTGTTAAGTTTCTTGAATGGAATTTATTAATTTTACATATAAAATTTTCCAGAAAATATTTTTTTTAAGAACTTAGGAAATGCGTTCTTTTTTTTTCCGAATTAATTTTTCAAATATATGAAAAGTTCAACTTGGAAATATATGTGAAAAATGGATAAAATATACAAGGTGATTCTAAATTGTTTTTTACAAGTTAAGAGGGGTGATAGTATCCATCCAGACAAGCTATAATAACATATAGGGTCGCATTCCACTCTGAAAGGCAGAAAAGGGGAATTTTCACCTGAACTTACAACAGTATTGGGTTAGCGAATGAATAAATTCCAAAAGTTTCTCAATCATATTTATTGAGTGATAACTTCATACCAAATTCTCAAAATGCCGATCACGTGTGTTGTTGCACAGTTGAAATCGGCGAAGGAATGACTGGCACACCCTCTCGAAGATTCCTGGTGTCTTGTTAGTTTTGTCCGTGGCAACAATGATTCTAACCACGAGATCTTCAGATGAGTCCACAGGTATTTTATACACTTAGGATTTCATGTGTACCCAGAAGAAAAAATTCCTGTGAGCCAGGAGACTAAGCCACAGGTCCGCAACGTCATGCGGGATGTGTGGCATTCAAAAAGGTACGGACCGTGGTGAAAAACTGCGTTGAGGCGCCATCGTGCATAAACCGCATGTCTCTCTGGATAAGGAATAGAATAGCCAGCAATAAACTGGGAAGCACTTGTTCCAAAAAGACACAGTATGTTGCGCTGGTCAAACTGTCTAACATGATGTAAGGGCCTACTAATAATCACCAAGGATACCTGCCTTGATGTTCATGGAAAATTTCTGCTGGTGTCTACGAGGGGTTGTACAGTGAGGATTGTTGTCAAACCAAACGTGTTGACTGTGCGAGTTGAAAATGTTTTTTCTGCTGAATTTGCAACAAATCGTGGATTGTTTTTCTTCATCCCCAGCATCCACTTCTCAATGTATGCCCGACGGGATAATCATCTGCTTGTAAAGATTGCACTTTTTGCACATTGTAGGGATGCATGTGTTCCTCGTGTAAAATATGCCCCATTGCTGGTTGAAAAATACTCATTTCTTAAGCCCCCGCTCGGGTACTTGTGGAAGGAGCTACTTCAAATCTAATCAAATTTCGGTCTTCCATTTCTAACTTTCGTGCATTTCGAACGTCCTGCATTGCTGTCTGAGATGGCTAACGAACTGCTTTCTCGCAGTCGTTGATCAACACTAAAAAAGATAGAATGACTTGGAATAGGAGTTGGAAACCGCTGTTCGCACAATCTTCGTGCTTCTCCACCCTTCCCTTTTGTTTGACTGTATATGAGGTTCATATCAGCCAATTCTTCGTACGTGTAAGCCACCATAGCATTCACGAAAATTTTCGAAAGATGTTTACAAGATAATACTTGAAGCGAGATCGAAATGCTGCTTTTTCTCTGTGGAAATTTGTATATGGCAAATTCGTGAAGGATTCTTGATGTGATTCTATTTTCTTCTTTTCTGACTATCAGAGAGGAATGCGATCCTATGTTCCTATGTAATTATTGCTTGTATGGATGGGTACTATTATCCTATTTCATTTGTAAAATCAATCTAGAATAACCCTATATATAAATGTTCTTTTCAGTAAAAAAAAAAATTCAGTTCTGTTTAATTTTAAGTGTGAAGATTTGATTTATGAGTAAAATTCAAGGATGAATTCAGAAAGGACTCTTTTGTCCGCTGAAAAATAAATTTACTATGTATGCCTATACAAAATAAATGCATGGGATATACTTATTTTATACCTTATAACAAATTCATAGTTTAATAATCAAATATAATATTAAATGTGATCATTTATAAGATTTTACTCAGCGAATTAATTATTATTCAAATTTGATATTTAAATGGATTAATACGACATTTCTATTTAACTTTATATGCTAAATTTTCACTTAGTTGAATTCAATTGGTTGAATATAGTTTTAACCCTAATGTACGGTCATAATTAAATTTGCGGTGCAACAAATCTGTTTCGATGTTCTGTTTGAATAACAACGGTTGCTCGAATTGAATTGAAACAATCTACATGAAAACATAGAACAGTTTCTTTTTTTTAAATTTATAATCCTCAGTTATATTTATAATAAAATAACATCGAGCAAGGATTTTATAGAAATAAAATAACAATTAATCAAACTAAATAACAACGAGTTATTACAATGCTGTTACATATCCATGCAGAACTAGGTACATATTTACATTTTACTGCAATTTGTTTATATTACTTTGAATTTAAGGTTTTTTTGAAGCTTCTACCATTACGAATAATATAACATAAATAACTTAAATTTGACATTCCATGGTTAAGTTAATATTCTAACAGTTGTTTAATTTTTTTTACATGAAATCACGATATATTTTTATTCATTATTTTTTAATAGGCATTAGAATTCAAAATATGTATGTATGGAATACCAGATTAACATTAAAAATTTAAAGGCAAGTTCAAATCTCATGTTTTAAATAACATGACAACAACGAACTTCGTAAATATGTACAGAATAAATAAATAAAACTTTCGATCAATAATTAAATGATTAAGAATTGAAAGATCAATAATTATTATCATCCTAACAATAATTAAATGCATGATTTAAGTTTCTTACGCTTATAAATAATTTTATAAAACATCACAAATTTTTAAGTAATTTGAAATAAATATTTAAAATAATTTTTCGGTAAAAATTTCAAGATTTATAAAGGTTTCTTTTGAAAGCAGCCATTTCTTAAAATTAAATAACAAATAGCTTTACTATAAATAAAATATTCTATTTATAAGTTTTGAAAAATCTATTTTTTTATTCATTTAAATTATATAAGTTTCTCATTTCAAAATTTATTAAAATGAATTTAAATAGCGATAACAGAGCAGATTAAATGATTAAAAAATTTCATCTTCATATTTTCAGTTGTTTGATGGAATAGTATTAAATTATCTAATGATGGTTGGCGCATGCGTAGACATTCTAAGCCATGATGAATTAGAGGACAAAGTGAACTTGATGAATTAGAGGACAAAGGTTATCGATTCGGCCATGACTGGCTTTGCTTAAAACTTGATTCTCATTACCAAGCATAAAGCAATAGATGCTATTTTAAGCGGAATATACAAGTGTGAGAAAAAAGTTACGTCTGAAGTTCATTTGATTTCGCAGCTTTTAAAAATAGTCGCAATTTTTGTTTCTGTGTGTACACCATGAAATCTAGCGTAGACTGGTATTTTTTGTTTTAATCTTAACTTAAATTTGACAAAGTGATGATTTGCTTTTTGATAAAACATAACCGATATCATGATAAGTTTTTAAGACTTTCGTTGTTGAACAATAAAATAGGGTTTTGTAAACACTTTCTAAATTAAGCTTTTATTAACTAACACAAAATTAATTTTTATTTATCATAAATGAATGTCTACAATTTTATGAGTTATTATTTTTCTGATATAAGAGAATAACTTTTTAGATCTTGCTGTTGAATTGGAGTATAATTTTGTTTAAAAGATTTGAAATGAAGATGTTTAAAATTAAAAAGTGGAGATGAAAAGTAAGAAATTGATAAATAAAAAGCTGATAAACTGTATTTGTGAATCAATAATAATGTTTGAATTGTTAATCATATATTAATTATAAACTGAGAGATACAAATATAACAACATGTTAATTTTTATTAATAAAAAGTGTTATTAATGATTTCATTCTACCTCGAACTCTTATTCTCCAAAACAAAATAATTTAAAGTTGTCATAATGTATATATTAGTTTGATCAGTGAAACCTTTGTTTCTTGGGTATTTATTCTTTTAAACATAAGGTTAAGTACAAATGAAACACAGATCAGATACTCAGAAGACTAGTACTTCTTTAGAAAAAAAGACCATATATGTACATATGCCATTTTACATTAGCTTATTTTGATTTAACTAATACATTTCTTACAACAATTAACAAAGATAAAAACACTATCAAAAATTAAGAACGCACACGATTTTAACAAAAATATAAAAATATTTAACTCAAATATTGACTGATATATTAATTATCTGTAAATATTAATTTTATAACATGAAATATAAAAATATTTAACTCAAATATTATAGTAGTAAATATTTTTATAATGCGCTTTAAATTGAGTATATTTTGTATTCAAGTAAAACATACACAATTTAATGTGCAGCTGGAAAAAGAAAGAATTTATGTCTGAATGTCCATGATGTTAAAATTAAAATGTATAACATAAAAAAAAAAAAAAAAATAAATAAATAAATAAATAAAAAAATAAAAAAACGGGATTCTTCAGAAGGTTTTCTTTACTTATTATGTCAATTATGAAATTCAATTCTTTTTGAAAATGATAATAACATCATAAAAAAATTACGATCAAAGTCAATGACTTAGCGTATGATAGAGAAATTTGAATCCAGTCTAATAAGAAGGACTGAAGAGTATATTTTCACCGAGGCAAAAAGTGTATTTCAAAGCAGTGAAATTGATTCCATGAAACAAGGAATGGACCAGGAAAAATCGTACTACTACAGAAGGTAATTGATACATCTTGTTAGCAGCTCATTGCCTTAAAATAACAATGCTACCCAGTCTCAAATATTTTTCATTAAATGGTTTCAGTGCATTGACCAATGGTGTATCTTTCATTTATCTCAAAACATTGTAAGTACACAAAAAATTAAGTTGTTGAATATTGAAAATGGATGCGAAAGGACTGGAGTTAAATATTGTTTCCTGAATGCTTTGATTCATATTGAAATACCATTTCAGAACATGTTTTAATATGGCTGAAAAGCAATCGAAATTGTTTTATTTCTGGAATCATTATGGACAAGGTGAATTGAGAGTAAAAGTTGGAACAGCGTAGAAGGACGTAATGGATCAGTAATATTAATTTACTAGATCAGTGTGTGATATGAGATCTATATACTCACAGTGGCATATTTTCAAAAGCCAGAAATATAAAGGAAGGTAAAGGGTTTAAAAAAACCCGATTTCTTTTAGAAATGTGGGTACGGTAATATCCTAAGCTCTACAAAACTGCAGATGAAAACATATTTTGTCATTGATTCATCGTTTCTCTTATTGATTCTGAATAACAATGAATCATTGCAATAATGTTAATTAACATACATTTCATAAGAATGTACAATTAAATGAAACAACTTCATACAGAATATAAGAAAAGCGATATTCTGGTGAGAATTTGTTCGTTTGTCTCAAATATTCATTCAGAATAATCTAAAGTTGTACGCACATGTATTGATTTATACTTTCAGAAGTGAGATCAGCTCTCAAATATATCCTAGACCTCTCCCAAACAGCTATTTTAAATTGTTTGATAAGTAAATAGTTGTTTCCATTTGTCTTTTCCCTTACTGTTATTGATACTGTTCTTGGTATTAACTTTCAACAACAAACTTTCACATACACATTTGTGTAGAAACATTTCTAACATATAATTTTGAAACAATCTGCATATGTATTAAATATATATGTATGCATAATATGCACTTTTATCTGGGTATATTAATTAGTCGATGTACTTAATCCTTAACCATAATGTGTTTCAGTGTTGGATTTTTATTTTATTAAAGTTTTTTTTAAATGATTTGCTATATAACACAATATAAATGGAGATTTTGCGACACTATTCTTGGCGATATTTATACATTTGCAATTTAATTTTGACGTTTACTCTGATGTAGCTTTTACTTGAAATAACGTTAGTTCAAAAATTTTCATTTTTCTACCTTATTTGTAAAATTTTCATCAAAATATTAAAAATTCATCAAATAAGAATGAAATTCCTTTCATAATTTTCTAACTCATTTCCTAAATCATTAGTTATAAATTTTCCCATCTTGTCATAAAGTGAAGAAACATTAGAATAAGTTAAAACTTACTGATTTTCTCGGTAGCATCCAAAATTAAGCTTACAAGCACTCGGTAACATTGAAAATAACTCACCAAGAAGGAACGAAGTTCAAGTACGAAACTTTACAAGTAAGCTCAATGAGATCCGAAATTCAAATCATCTTAGTTTGGTGCCAATGCCAGTAATCACATATCTGACAGTAACGCCGCAGTGAAAAAGTGGGCCCAATATAAAACGGCTCAGAGTGGAAGATTTAGAAACAAGACGCTCAAATACTGACGCTAGGAGGATTTTGGAAAACGAAATATGTCAGGGAAACGTGTGAGAAGACATTTCGCGCAGATAAGCCACTTTGATAGGAGCTTGAAAACAGCATGGCTGGTTATTGTTTGGAGTGAGCCGTCAGAACATGTTAAACAGTGGACATGAGATAGTACCATATGTGACGTATTGAGTCTGGGATGATCAGGAAGACGAGAGGATCGAAGGATAGTGAGGCAAGTACTCTTGGATTCGTAGTGGATTCCACGATACATGCAAATGTTGGGGTGCCAGTTGTTCCACAAGCTATTTCAAGACGCCCTATGGAAGCAAATCTACGACCCAAGCACATATTTGTGAATGAATTAAATTTCCCTAAAAAAATAAGTTGGATATCGAAAATGAGTAAATAAATGAAACGATTTATTTGTAATTGAAAAAAAAAAGTCTTTAGGGCTCCAAGATAGACAGATTCTTCTTTAAAGTGTATAATGAAAGCATATTTTGTTGACCTAATGTGTCGAAAGCTCCTTTCAGCTAATTTTCTATATACAGTTTCAACAGCATATTATGCAATTATATAAAGTGAGCTATTGCAATCTGTAAAAGGAACTGTTTCAGCAAAATATGATTCGTATGAGAAGGATGAAAATCATGACAGCAGAGGACAATATAAGCGGTATGAGAAGAAGTAATAAAAGAATGAACAACACTCCCTCTATTTCAAAGAAAGTCTCCACTCAAGCATGGTAACTTTTATTCAGTTAGGTTTTATGTTGAAACTATTTTGATCTGTTCGGAAAAACAGTCACTCTCTGTTAAAGCGATGATAAACAAAGTTTCTTGTTTCTTTTTTCATTTGTTTAATCCATGCACATAATATATTTTACACTACAATTCATCATTATATATCTTGAATCAAATTTTAAATGACTATGGAATTTGATATAGAAGATACACTCTCATCTTTAGAAAATCTTTTCATTTCTTCTTACTATATTTATTTTATATTTCCCCTTTCAATTCTAATTCCTATTTGAAAGTTCTCTGAACGGAATTTTTAATGAAATACATGAAAGATTTTCTGATAAATTCTTTGAAATGGTATAAGTTTTTGATCTATTATCCCATACTTATGTGGGAGAGTTCTTCAATTTTTTTTTGTTCGCATAAAACTCTTTTAACTTTATGACTACTTAATTGGAGCTATCATGTCTAAAATAATTTATGGGAAAAAGACTATCTAATTTATAATAATTTAAATCTTTAAAGGAATTTCGAAATAAAAATTTTAAATTGTAGCGCAGTTTTTATACTTTAATTCTAGCATTTTTGAGAGAATTTTTACAAAGTATTTTCATTTCATATATATATATATATATATAGAGCTATTTATATATATATATACATATATTTATATATAAATTTTTATAAAGTATTTTAATTATATATATATATATATATATATATGTAGCAAAATTAACACTCGAGTTCTCGAACACTCGAATTAACACTCGAGTAAATTCGAGTTCTTGTCAATAGCAATTTAGCTATTTCTCTTTTCCCACAGATTTTGAATCAAAATATTGCATACTATCCTAAATTGAAAAAAATTCGAAGTCACCATGGAGATGAATTGTATCGATATTCATCTGTTAAGGAAACAGAAGAAAACACACTAGGAAAAAAAGAAAAGAAATGTGAAACATGCTTTCTATAATAATCTGACGTAAAGAAAGGGAATCTAATTGATCTTTCTGTAAAATATTTTATATTTTCTCTTGAAAGAAAATGTGACGTATAAAATAAATCATAGTCAGTAGAAATAAATAAAGTTTTCTCATGCTAAGTCAGTCAGTAGAATCAGAAGACGTATGATTATGAAAGAGCTTATGACTAAAAATTTAGAAGTTTCATTTTGAGTGGTTTTTTAAATTAGTTGATGAAAAGCAATTTGTAAATGGATTATTGGTGTAATATAAAAGGGTGATCTTACAGGTAATTAGTAAATTTTATAAATTTGTGCATGTAATAAATTAATTGTAAAATAACTTTGCAATACAATAATAAATTGCATGAAATACCACAAGAAGTGAGAGGATTTGGTAATAATTTATATTCCAATAAGGTCTGATATCATTCCTTACTTTTTATTGATTTAAGATTTTTTTAGGATTGTTCATCATTTTTTTCTTAAGTATGAATACTTCTAATTTATAGATGATCAAAAGTGGTTCTCAAAGTATATTTAAGACGCTAAATTATGTAAGCTTGTTAAAATGTATATATGATCAAAAATATTTCATAAAAATAATAGTATTTTTTTTGAATGCTTGAATGAGAGATCAAATTTAACTATAAGTAAATGTAAGTAATATAAATAGATGATATAATAGAAGATTTTTAAAATATTCCAAAATTCTATGAATAATGGGCTAGATGTAGATGCATTGATTTATCAACAACACATTGGAACTCAACTTAGAAAGCTGTAAGAAACTTTCTGTTGATGAGTTGAAAATTTTCTGAAAAGAACCTTAAATTATTCTAAAAGAACTTTAAATGATTATCTAAAAATATTTTGCACTTTTGTAGACGATGTTGGGCTTTGCAGACTAAAGATGAAAAGAATGAGATGGATAATTTTTTGTCCCATTGTTGTCCCCCAGGAAACTGTTAATGAATTGATTACGGGTGACATTTAATGGTTTTCCATGTTAGAGTACGATCCCTATAAATTGTTTACACACAACAATTTTGGGTACCAAGAGGAAGCAAAACAATTCAGAAAATTCTTTTGAAAAGTATTCGATGCAGATGGAATGAAACGAAACGTATACAGCTATACAAGTTGTCTCGATCCCATTGCTAGAAAATAGAATTAGAGATGTGTTGGTGTTTCAAGTCACAGGATTATATGAAACTGAATAGTGAACTTGAAAAATGGAAAAAACGTTACAAAAAACGAAATAAAACAAAATAAATAGGAGTGTAAAACTCCTATTTGTTTTGTGAACTTCAGAGATCAATTCACTTAGAGCTGAAGCAAAGCTTGCCAATTGCTTTCAGTTATGTATTAGAAGATTCATCGCCAGACGAAGACATTCTAGAATTATATATAATGCTTTTGGTAGTAGCTTTGTTGGAGCAGAGAACTTAATGAACTATGGAAAAATTATTTATGATTCTTTCTTTTTTTGTAAGAACGCTTTGGCAATTTAATCCATCAACAGCAGCATATTGAAAAGAAAGTTAATAGGTCATGAGTATTTAAATGGTTAAAAGATTACTTAAAATAGTTCTTGGTAAGACTGTATATGAGGAATTGTCAAAACTTTTCTGACTTGTAGAAGCTGTGATATATGATTGAGCTGTGGTTTTCTTCTATGTAGAAGCTTTTCATCCTCATGATATATTTTAGCTTTCTGTTTTGAATAATCTCTTCATCCATCGGTGTTCGATATTTAGATCACGTTAATAGTACTAAAAAGTAGAGGCACCACTAAATTTTAATATAGATTTTCAAAAATTTGTTTTAGAAATGTATATTTTAGCTTTCCAATCCAAAAACCATTTAAAAACGAATATTTAAAAAGTGAATTAAAAGTGACATAGTACTTGTATTTTGGTAGTTTAAGAAAAGATTGGAACGTGGCCACTGAGAAGAACTATATCTTCATTTCCAGGAAAAGATAATAATGTTCGAGTGGTAAGCGAAAGAACAGGAAACGGTGAAATCATCACACAGATATGGTAAAAAATACATCTTTAAAAAATATCGTATTTGATCCATTTGATAAAAGAAATATTTGTGAAAAAGGTGATCAACAATGCATTTATATAGAATTCCACTTTGGAAAATCTAAAGATAATGTTTATAACCATACAAATAATAATATTTCTGTAAAAATTAGATTATAAGAACAGCGAAACTGTTGTGATATGAACGTTATAAAAGTAACTTTTAACCATCGGTTGGAGTATGTTGAAAAAGGTGTACTTATTGTTCTTATTATTTTTATAAAATAATTTTAGAATGGTAAGTGTTTATTTCTACAGTAAAAGAAATGAACAAAAGTTTTATTAAAAAATTTTTTTTGAAAATAACAGAAGGTAGTAATAAGTTATTTTAAAAGAAAAGAACGAGTTAATAAAATATTTTCTATAGAATCTCGCAACTGATTGTAGGTTAACTTTTTAAAGTAAAATTTACAATTTTCACACACACTAGGAAGGACATTAATTAATCTTGTAATGAATATTAATTTTCAATTACTTACATAAAAAGAGAGTATTTTAGGATATTAATTTATATATATTAATACTTTTTATCATAAGAAAACCTGGAAAAAATTTTCTATTTAAAAGTTGCTTCAAAACAGGACATTTTATAATGAGAAATTCGTAAATTTTCATTCATATATATATATATATATATATATATATATATATATATATATGGGAGGTGTTATCTGTTTTACGTTAGGTCATGCTACTCTCTTTTAGTTGACCTCTATTAATCCTTGCTTTTTTCATTCAGTACTTTGTCTGAAAGTAAATTTAAAACAAAATTTAACTGATGCAGTTGATAGCAATAGCATTTAATGTAACTGATACAATTTATATTTTAAACTTTTCTTTCAGCAGCACAATTTATTGTAAACTATGAACAAGAAATTTCGAGACTGAAGTGTGTAGGATAATGACGCATATATGTCAAAGGTCACTTGAACCTTTGAACAGTATTAATATCTCCCGAAATATGACATGCGAATTATATATCAGATTGTTCAAGATAATTTGCATAAACAAATGAAATAGGGCATTCCTTGTTCACGTGTGTAAACCGTGATGACATATTGAAGGAAAAGGATGTGTATCAGAATATCATTCAGATTCATTCATCATTAATCTCAGAATATCATTCATCATTAATTTAAGATGTACATTGTTTTTAATAAATAAAAAGAACGTATATTGAAATTAGCGTAACTCTTATTTTATCTCAACTGAAATTAATTTCAAAAACATTGATTAAGAGTTTCCTACGATTGATTGTCCTAAATTAACTATTTCACTGCAATCTGTGTTAAATACTTTTTATATCTGTTGTTTTCTAAGAAACTTGCAGTTTTCCAAGCACAATTAAATACAAAAAAGGATTTGAACATATTAATACATTGCTCTTTAAAACAGAAATTTTAGAGAACACAAAGACATATATATTACAGGATTTTATTCTCATATTATAAAAGGATCATTGGGAATTAACACTATTGTCTGAAAATTTTTGATGATTGAGTATTTTGAGCTCAAATTAAAAAGAGTATTAGACTAAACGAAATATTCCTTAAAATGTAGAAAGGATTTGGTCCTGAAATTCTGGCCCTGAAATAACAAATACTCTAATCTTGTACATTTGTAGACAATTGTTTCTTATAGAGGGCATCATTTGCTGATATTCATTAAATTTTATCTAAAAGATAATAAAGTTATTTTTTTCTAACTTTTATGTGAATAATGTTTTCAAATCATTCCTTTAAATGTATCAATTTCTTCATTTTCCATGAAAATTCAGCTAACTGCAAGTTTATAGAATATCTTGTAAATATTTTATTGAATTTGTAATTTTATCAAAAGCAAACACAATGAGATATTTTGATAACTAATTGAAAGATGATTAAATATTTTTTTCTAAACAAATGAAAATGAATATATTTGAAAGTTTCTATTTGAAACAAAAATTTTATATCTGTTTCTATAAATAATATAATATTAAAGCTAATTTAATTTTTAATTAAAAATTCAATCAAAATAACTCCGAAAAATTCCTTAAAATCATATCTATGTAAACAAATGCAATTAATTATTATTCTGATTAAATTCAGTACATTTTTATTCTTTATTTGATTACCGATGACATCAAACATTACAAATAACCTTCTATTTTAACTGTAAATTTAATGTTAGGAGCTTTAAGTTTAAACTTTCAATCACTCTTTATGCATCACATAAAATAAAATTTCCTACCGTTTAGAATACAGTCTTGATAAAACTGTAAAGTTGTTAATAAAATATTTTCGTATTCATTTTAGATCATAAAAATTAATTGGCATGACCATTAAATAACAGTTTCAGTTTACTGTTCATGGGAAAGTATATTCGTAGGAAATTAGAAAATTAATTTTCTTCCTCCTATTTCTCGACAATTCTACTTGATCTATCATTTTGTAGAATCAAAAATAAATTTAAGTATTATTTTAAACTACTAAAATAATTAAATATTTCTTTATTAGTGCAATATTTGTAAATTTGTGTAAAACAATTTAATCTAGTATAATTTCTTTAAAATTTATATATTTAACATATTTTTCAGATTAAACCAAAATATCCCGTTTTTATTTGTAAATTTGCTTAAGAATTTATTTTTCTATGTATATCACATATTGAAAAATAGATTAAATTATGAGAATCTCCATTTATTTCATTCCAGAACAGTAATAAATCTTAAAAGTCTCAAGAATATAACAAATATGATCTATGATAGTCTTAATTAATAAATTATTTGGCGTTGAATAATTTTAACCAATAATTAATTTTTGAAAAAAATATGAAATTGTTATAATACATTCACTTTAATTAACTGATATGCACTAAATGTGGATTTATTTAAAGAAATATTTAAAATTTTTGCATTTTTTAGTATATATTACTGGTAAATTATGAGTAATCCAATGTAAGGAGTTTATTAGACTTTAAACAAATTTAAAATGAAAATATTTGAAAATGCAATAAATTATGCGAATATTTTATCAAACGGTTTCATTAAAACAAATTCTAAAGATAAGAAATTAAAAGTGTCTGTCTTTATAACCTATTTATTAATAACAAATATTTTAAAAGTTTGAAGCAATTTTAAATATTCAGTAAATAAATAATTTATGTCGAATTTTTACTTTCAACATCAATTAAAATAGGGGGAAGGTAATAGCTTAAATTAATTTTACTAGTATCATAGAGTAAAAAAACTAAGCAATATCCAAATTTCACAACAATTAATTTAATCACGGAGTTTATAGCAATACGATGCAATATTTAATTTTAAATGACAAAAACATTTTCTATTAAATAGTTGTAATTATATATGTAGCATAATAATTAGAATTATATTAATCAAATAGTATTTATTAATATAATGATTTGACATAATGATTAATACATTGAAGAAGCTTATTATATTAATAAATATTATTTTAAAGCAAATGTTTTTCTTTTCTTTTAAATAAAATACTTAATAATTACTTTTTAATAAAATACTAATTAATAATAAAAAACAGCTATTAAATAGCTGTAATTATATATGTAGCATAATAATTAGAATTATATTAATAAATATAATTTTAAAGGAAATGCTTTTTTCTTTTTTTTTTTAATAAAATATTTTAATAAAATATATAAAATATGCTAAACAAAAGAGTATGTACTTACAATATACATGTAACTAATACAAAACTAACACAAATATTTCCATTAAGAGGGTTACATATTATAACTTAAAAATATTTATTTCAATGTTATTGATGTATAAACATTATTTGTATGGCAGTTAAAATTTCGATTCTATTCCTTGTTTTAAAGCTCTTTTCCAAAAATTTTACCATAGTGGTAAAAATGAGTTTTTAAAAATTCAAATAAGATCAGTTTAATTAAAAAACAGGATGGTTATCTACAGTTGAATGAGTAAAATTTTTTATAATATTAGTAATTAATTAATTAATACCTGTTTCATATGTTTATAAATAATTAATTTTTTAATAAAACATTTAATAGCTTTCTAATAATATGTGATAAATATTTCCAAACTTTCTTCATTCTATATTTTTTTTAAAACTGGGATAAAAAATAAATATATAAAGTAGTTTTAAGTTATAAAAACATACAGAAAAGTAATTATACTCTTTTAAAAACACTGTTATTAAATAAAGTAAACAAAATTTTCATTAATTCATATTTGATTGTACGTTGGATTTAAATGAAAATATATGTACAATAATAATATCGAAATTAACATTATAAACGTAAAAATATCAGTAATTACTTTATTTTATTTAGTGAATTTTCAATCTAGAAAAAATCTACATTTGAATTCTACCTCCATTAAAAAACTTTCAATAAATGTTTTTAATGTAAGTAAGAAAATATACTTACTTTTTTCATATTTTAGATGTTTTTTCTTTATAGAAAAGTGATTTATAATTTATTTGAAGTTACAAAAACAAAAATAAATTTTATTATTTATAAGTACAAAAATAAATTTTAAAATTAGAATAAATAAATATAGTATAATATTTTACCCAATAAATACATGATAAAAGCATATAATGATTTCTTTTTTTATAATTCATTTGAAAAATCTATTTTATTTCTAAGAATTTGGCTATCGTTAAAAATAAGTAAGAATAGTTTAGTTATTCTGAAAATAGACAAAATCAGTATCGTTTATCGAAATTTCTATTAATAGCCTTTATTACTATCTTTTACATGAATTATGCCACAATATTGTGTTATAAAAAGAAAGAGTTAATAATAAATATTTATAAAATTTTTACATATAAGCGGAAACGAGAAATGGATAATAAGAAATGGCTTTCGCAAGTCCTTCCAAAACCATCACATCACAGTTTACTTTATAATTATTTTTTTATAACGATAAAAATACTCGTATCGATTATGTAATTTAGATAGTAAGGATGTAAAATTAGAAATTACTCTTCTTATAATGCAGTTTATGATTTTCAGAAATGATACGATTTCATTTTCTTTTATCCTTGAACTTTGTCCGTGTTTAAAAGGGTGCACAATTATCATATCTAAAAAAAGATTTCCAGATTGCCTTGGATCTTTCACACTAATTTCTTTATTTCTTAAATCTTAATGTGATAAAAGCTTTAAATCAACATTCAATCAACCCTAAATCTTTGGAATGATTTGAAAAAGTTTTAATTATTCGTTCTTTTAGAAAATATGTTGACACTTATAAACATTTGTGAATAAAATAAAATATTTATCACAAATTAAATAATCATTTGAACTAAGTGAAATTAAAAAGACTAAATGAAGTATAAATTTAAAATATAAGTGTAGAAAATTTTTGCTTTTGTGAAGAAACTAATGTTTATTATTGACTAAAAACTTTAAGCATAAGTAAACATGTTAAACTTGTATAATTTTTCATAGAAACTTACTGATATTTCATCATAATTGGTGAAAACTAAAAGTTTATAACAAAATATTTTCAAACACAGTTAATTATTTTCTAAAATTTTGTGCTCTTTCATGAATAACTAGCTAAATAAGTAAATAATAACAGGCTTTGATCGATGATAACTTTACTCATTTGAATGAATAAATAAGTTTATATAAAAAATTTTTTATTATGCTAATATCATTTTAACAGCTAAAAACCAATTTCTTTTAAATAAATTCAATGCCTTTATATTAAGTTAGTCTCACATATAAAGAGTTCAAGAGAAATTTCCTTTAAACAGACAATTTATTCCCTTTTTGGTATTTTGTATTTTTATGTATTCTTACTGTATGCAACTGGCCTTTTCTTCACTTTTATAAATGACATATATTATAAATCAATTTAGAAAATTTCCTCAATTTACTTATTGAAATATATTGGGTAAAAAAATGTCTAGAAATTTTCAAGAACTTGAACATTATAAGGTCATGACATATAATTTTTAACTGATATATAATTATATGAACTTAATAAATATTAGTGCAATTAAATTTTCTTTGTATATTTTAATCTTTTATTTTGCTGCCATTGTTTTCGAATTTCTTTTTTGATTGTATAAATTCAAAATCGATTTTTCAATATTTTCAACAGTGTTATTGTGATTTTTTTTAGTTTTAAAAGTTTAGAAATATCATTTCAGTTGAAAGTTGATTGTATTTCGGTATAATTCAAAGATAACTAAAAATTTATCCTTTGAATCTTTATAGAATGGATGATCGGGCAATTGATGGAATATTTTTGGGAAGTTTGGAAAACCTTCCTCCGGTCAGCTCGAAGATAGTGAGAATTTTTACAAGTTCTACTTTTACAGGTATAAAATTAGTAATTACTTCAAATTAGAATAAGGATAATTTTTGGAAAAAACAAATATTTTTATTATTTGTGATTGTATTACAAGTTTGTATTTTTACTATATTATATATTATATTTGATGTTCTGATATAAATGACGAAGTTACTTCTCATAAATAAAGTATCACAAGGAATTTTTAGAACATATTTTGCACAAGTGGCAAAAGTAATTTTCTGAATTTTTTGATTGAGAAGCATAAAAATTATAGTTAAAATATCTCTGATAGAAAAAGTACTAGGATTCACATATAGGAATCATTGTGATAATGATAATAAATTTTTATCGAACTAAAGACGGAAGTATGGACTTATTGTCATATTTATAATCACAATGAATCTGTTTTCCAAATTTCAAGATTTATCTTATTTTCTGAAAACTATAAGAGGATGGAGATCAAATCAAATATATTCCCCATTAAAGGAACATAAAAAAAATAAATAAAAAATAAAAAAATAAAAAAAAGTGCAAAGGATTTTTTAAAATAATAAAAGCAATTTTTTAAAAAATTTGTTGTGGTGATTTTCCTCTTGGTAAATTTAATTCGGGATCTGTTCTAATTATAACAGACCCAAAGTTAAAATTACCAAGTAGATAATGCAAAAAATAGGTAAACATTGAATTCAAACTTGAAATTTTAATATTTTCTCTGTTTTCCCTCCTTAAAACAGATTTAGCATTTCAACATATTTCTTTTGGGGGAAGTTTTACTAGCAAGTTCAGCCAAAACTTAATAACTAAAAGTATGTTTATAAGAGCAAAGTACAGATAAGGTAAAGAATTTTCAAAAGAAAGCACTTTTCATACGTTTTGGATAAGAAATTGTCTTTCACAGATGGTGGTTTTCCTACGGAATAGAATCAAAGAAAAAGCAGTGAAAAAGAATAAGTGAATTAGGATTACATTTTTTATAAAATCTAAAAATTGTTATAAATGAATGTATATAGTTTCTTAAAGAAACTCATTAACGTACTTTAATGCTTTTTTCTAAGATATGTCAATGGAAAGAAATGCGTTGATGGAAGAAGTTTATCCCAGAATCAAGGACTTTTGCCGAGAGAAACATGGACTGGAATTTCAGGTACTTTACACAACTTAGATTATATTAATTTATTTATGCATTGTATACACAAAATAACATTTTCATAGTCTTTTGGTTTCAACAAATTGACTAAATAATAGTACTGACTAAAGATTTTTAAAACTTCTGATATAGAAAGTATAAAGGCTGTCTATGATAATTGTACAAAGATATTTTCCATAATAGTATATTTGAATTCATATTATACAACATTATTTATTTAAATGATATTCATTTTCTTTCTTTCTTTCTTTTTTTTTTTTTTTTTTTTGGAACTATTTTGAAAACATGCATTTCATATTATAAAGATAAAGTTTTTCTGGAGTTACATCAGTGCATGTATATATATAGAAAGAAATTTTGTTCTATAATAGCTACTTTATAATATAAATAATAATATAATATAAATAGTAATATAATATAATAATAATATAATAATTATATAATATAAATAGCTACTTTCTTATCGTTTCTTATTTCAAAATACAAGAAACCTCTTGAAAGCTTTTAGAAATTAATCATAAAATATTCTCAGGAACAGTAAAACGAAATTCAACATTGTTGTTCATATTTATTTAATTGTAGTAAATGAAGATGCAGATTTTCAGGAAATTAAAAAGTTAATCTGCCTTGATTAATTTACATTCTTTTAATAATATTTTTACTATATATGATAAAATTAAGTCTTATTATGAGATAAATGTGTGAATAAAGTATTATGTCTCAGTGTTTATAGTGCAAACTAATGTATTGTTAAAAATAAGAGTCTGAATAATTGTCTGTTGAAAAAGAAATTACTCAAAATATGCGTCAGCTTATTTTTTGCCCATATTTTTGAACATAATAAAATTAAAAACAATGTGATAAAATCAAAAACAAGCATAAAACTGTCATATCAAAATAAAAATATACTTTTACAGTTTTGTTACATAATTCGGAGTGAAAACGTTTCATTAAAATTGCATAGAAATTCACCTAAAATAAATTAAGCATACATTTCACCACAGTGCTGAACATCTCAACCAATTGAAAAATTTATTAGCAAGTACAATTTTTATTTCATAAGGTTTTTACAGAATGCCATCAAAAATAGCTTGATATAAAATCAAAAATTTATAAACTAAAAAAAAATTGTCCCAACATTTATACCAAACAATAGAAATAAAAACAAGAATATATATACAAAAAACTATTTTTAAAACAAAAATCTTTAAGAACTGTTGTATTCTAATTTTACTGAAAAAATCTTGTGTGCATCATCCCTTAGGTCGTAGACATGCGCTGGGGAGTAAGAGATGAAGCCACCGATGATCATATGACTACCGATCTGTGCATGAAGGAAATTGAAAACTGTCAACGATTGTCCATGGGCCCTAATTTCGTTGTATGTAGAGTTTTCTCTGTATATATTCTGTTGAATACATACATATACATAATACTCGAAATGATTTATTTTCAGACATTTTTAGGGCAGAAGTATGGATATCGGCCCATACCGACAATTATTGATGGAAAAGAATTCCGCATGATCCACGATACTTTGGGTCTCATGTCGCAAGATGTTTCTCTCTTGGACAGATGGTACAGAGAAGACACGAATGCTGTTCCGTCCGTTTTTGTTCTGCAACAGATAAGCTCAATTCTTGTGAATTTCAACAACAAAGTATGCCATTATTTGCTTAACTGTCATTTTGCTTTTTCATATTTTCAGTATCTTCAGTGAATAATGTTAAAATCTAAGAATTTTCAGCATTCATAATGGATGAGCAAATAGTATATATGCAATCAAAACAAATATTATTAAAAATAACTCAGCAGTTATTTATCGTGTTTGTTTTGATTGCACATACTACTTGCTCATCCATTATGAGTGTTGAAAATTCTTAGATTTTATTAATAAACGAGTTTTAATTTTTATTTAGTAAATTATTGCTTGAGAATTATAACTTTGATAGTATTATCAGTTCGTAGGATACCAGACTTTTTTTTTTATTTATTTATCTTTTTCATTATTTCTGGTTAAACAAAATTTGGGAATTATAATCGAACGTAAGATAAGTTAGAATATTTTCTTTTTCTATGCACGTTATAATTAAATAAAAAAAATAATTTTCTTAACAATGAAACTAAATTTTAATTATAAAAAAGAAAATCGTTTGTTGGAAAATTAAATCTATTTTCTAAACATAGATATTTAACTTATATATTTAAGCCTAATTTATCAAACTATTAAGATAATTTATTTAAAAACATTCTAAAAAAATAATTATATTCATGAAATTTCTTCTACTTCATAACAATATAAATTTTTTCTCCCTCACTAATTCATTAAATTCTTGTTAAATAATCATTATTGATAAGGAAAATAAAAAAAATTCCTTTGACCTGTTCTTTTAGAGAGCTCCAAAACTGCAGGCCCAAGACCAAGCTACATGGTGGGACACGTTGGAAAAGTTGCAGAAAATGCTCCGAAAAGCTGCTAACACATTGTATATTTCCAAGCGAATTGATCACGAGGCTATGCACAATTACATGATGTCGGGTGAGTTATTGTATCTTACTAATGCATATCATTTTGAGTAGATGAGTAAAATTAACGAACAGTCGAGAGCAATACACAATATAGTGTAGATATATTGCAATGGTTTCTATATCGATTATAGTTTGATTAAACTAGATTGATAGGTAATTAATAATCAACTATCAATCTAGTTTGGTAGATTGATAGGTGTATTGAAGGTGAATATTTTTAATGTGTAGCCTTTCAAGTAACGAATGGAGATAAATGGAAGATACTGGAAAATTATTTCACAGTTTTTGACTATGCAGCATAAACAATAAAAAATTATGGATTATCCTATTGTGAAATTCTCTTTTTCAGAAATATTCCTTCTTTTAATGTGATCACTCTTTAGTTCGATTTCAGAAATAAACCTTTCTTAAAATTCCTTATAAAAGTTTAATGGATTCATCCGAAGTAAGCATTAAAAATTAGAGTTGAATATCAATTTCTTTCCGTTATTTCAGTCTTTATATTGACTCAATAGAAATTCATTAATAATTTGATTTTCTTAAGATCAATTAACAATTTGTTTCACCATATTTAGATTCTTATATTTCTAATTATTATACTTACACTTTTTTCAGTGACAAAAACTATGATTGACTAGTTTACTTTTTCTCTCACACTTACTGTCCAATAAACTTTCTTTTTTTTTT